>CM066044.1:61937059-62141663 GCA_033557465.1 Ichthyophis bannanicus | reverse complement strand
CCAATGCCCTGGTTTAACCTGGTTCCACTCATTCCATTAATTTTATAGACCTCTATCATATATCCCCCGCGCCGTCTCTTTTCCAAGTTGAATAGCACCAAACCTTAAAGAGCCTCTCCTCATAGAGGCATCCTTCCATCCACTTTACCATTTTGTTGGCTCTTCTCTGTACCGTTTTCTAATTCTGCTGTATCTTTTTTTAAAAAATATGATGACCAGAATTGCCCCCAATATTCACGTGTCATGTCCTCACCATGGAACCATACAGAGGCATTATGATGTCATCCTTGTTTCTATATTCTCCATGTCCTTTCCCTTATGATTCCCAGCGTTCATTTTGCTTTCTTGGCTGCTGTTGCAACCTTGGGTGGAGGGTGCAACATGACACGGAAATCCGTTTCCAGGGTGGTGGTTCCTAGGTGGAACCTTGCCCTCGTGTAACCATAGTGTTGGGGCCGGGGTTTTTGGTTGTTCCTAGGTGCCTAACTTTTGCACTTGTCCACATTAACTTTCATCTTCCTGTTGGGCATCCAGTCTCCAAATATGTATCAAAGTCCTCTTGCAATTTTTCCACAATCCTCTTGTGGTTTTAAAAACAACTTTGAATAATTTTGGTGTCATCTGCCAAGGGTGTAGTCGCGTTTTCCAATTGGGAAAACCAGAACCTTCCTGACGCACATCGTTGGCCTCCATTAATACAGATGGCATCAGCCTGCACCAATCTTCAGACTGGTTACTATCCGCTGTATCCTCCCCACTATAAAGTAGTTCTTTCGTCCTCTCGGCATTTTTATGTTGCAGAATTATTTGAACAGACAGTGGTAATGTAGTCCACTTGCACTGTACTCCCACGTGCCCACTATTGAGCACAGGGTTGTCTTGCCACATAAAGCACTCGGCTGCCATAGGCAACCATGATACTGGCTATTCAACGCCAACATCCACCAGCACAGAATATTCAGTTTCACCACTATCCTCATCATCCAGAAATATGTCAGCTGCTACTGTAACTGAATAGCAGCCAGTGGTCACGGTGCTGTGTCCCTGAACGTTATGCAGTTCCTTATCCTTGCTGAAACCGTGCCACAGTCCAGGTGTTGCTTGGGACTTCTTAAACCCTTTTGAATCTTACCGTAAGGTCCTTAGAACAAGAAAATAGCTTATATGAGAAAAAGCTTCTTGGAGGATCTTGACAGGGTGGAAGGGGATAAAAGGGAAGTGGAATTCGGCCATGGGCCCCAAATGGGCTATAAAGGGGCACATGAAAAGTGGGCAACAGATAAATATGTCAGAAAAGTCAATAAAAACAAGAGAAGAAGGAAACCTATGTTGGTTTTCCAAAGAAGGTGCTGATCAAATAATGGCAAAAACACAGCTTTCGCGAAAAGTCAAAAGCTTGCAAACAGAAGAACACAGAAATGATTATGACAGGACCAAACGCACGCGAGACAAAACGATAAATACGGATAGCAAAATCCAAAGCAGCGGAAAAGATTGGCTACAGAATGTAAATAAGGTGCGGCGACAAAACGTTTCTTCAGGTATCTTCGGGAAAGGAAGAAGATCAGAGGTGGAATTTGCAGGGCTCAATAGCGCTGAGGAACAGACCTCCTTGGACATGACATTGGAAAAGCGAAATTACTAAACAAATACTTTCTGCTCTTTTTTTACTAACGAAACTCCTGGAGAAGGACCATCTGTGACTCCCAAATAATAAAAATGGGAAGGAGGTAGATTAACCACACAAGTCACAGACTGGGTTTTTAGAACAACCTTGGCAAACTGAAATTGGCCCAAGGCCATGGGACCGGTATGGAATTACATCTCAGGATACTGGCAAAGAGCTCAGAGAGGTATCTTGCAGGGCCATTAAAGGATTTTTTCAACAGATCCTTGGAAACAGGAGAGGTTCCTCAGGACTGTGAGAATGGCTGATTTCCGTAGCTCTACACAAAAGTGGTGTACAGGGACGAAGTTTCACACTACAAGCCCGTGAGCCTTACCTCGGTGGTTGGGAGAAGTCACATGGAGACACCTCCTGAAAGAGCGAATAGTGACCTTTTCCTCAAAACCATAGGGTTTACAGGCTCCAGAGTCAACATGGTTTTACCAAGGGACGCTCCTTGGCCAGACCAATCTGATTGAGTTCTATTGACATTGGGTTGGACACAGAGAACTGGATCAAGGACACTCGATGGGATGTTCATCTACCTGGATTTCCGCAAAGCCTTTGATGCTGTCCCTCATAGGAGGCTTAGCGCTAAAACTCAGTATTTTGGGGATTGGGTGTCCCAAGTGTGGGACACTGGATCGGAAATTTGTTGACTGACAGCCGACAGAAGGTTATGTACATGGAGCTCACTTCGTATGAAAGGAAGGTGTATTAGCGGGTGCCTCAGGGTTCGGTTCCTTGGCCCTGCACTGTTCATGTATTTTGTGAGTGATATTGCTGAAGGACTGAATGGGAAAAGGATCTGTCCCCTTTTTGGCCGATCACCCGAACATTTTTGCAACAGAGTGGAACTCCCCGCCAGGGAGTGCTGAACATTGATGAGGTGATTCTGCAAAAGCTGGAGTAATGTTCTGATGCTTGGCAATTGAGAGTTAATGCTAAGAAGTGGCAGTGTCATCACTTGGGTAGCAGCAAATCCAACAGGAAACGTACACGATAGGGGGTCGCGAGGTTGGTGTGCACAGAGCATGAGACACGACCTCGGTTGTGATTATTTCTGTATATCTCAAGGTGGCAAAACAGTGCGACAAAGCGGTGGCCAAAAACCAGGAGGATGTTGGGCTGCATTCAAAGAGGAATCCCAGCATAAAGGAAGGGGTACTAGTGCCACTGTAGAAGTCTCTGGTGATGCCTCTACTTGAATAACGTGTTCAGTTCTGGCGACTGTATGCTTGCAAAGTATGTAAAAAGAATGGAAGCTGTTCAGAGGAAGGCAACCAAAATGATTTGGAGCCTGCGTCAGAAGCTTAATGAGGAGGAGGACGTGATTAGACCTAAATATGGTACAACTTTGGAGGACCTGATGAGGGATCGGGGAGCTATGATGCAGAACCTTTACTACTTAAAGAGACATCATGAACAAACCAACTACCTTGTACCAGAGAACGGGTGCGATCCAGCCGTATTGTACAACTAGAGGGCCATGGATCATGATAGCGGCAAGCGGTGGTAAATTGGAAAGTGACAATGTCTAGGCACAATACTTTTTTTACTGAATAGTGTGGTGGGATGCTTGGAATGCCCTCTCGATGCTTTGATGGGGGACAGTGTGACGGAATTCATAAGTGGCCTGGGACACACACAACAAGATGAAATCAACATAAATGGAACCATCTAATTTCTTCCAACCAAACTATGCGTTGTCCTACATCCAAAATAAACTTAAACATCCACTTCCTCACAAAAACTAGGGGTGTCCTACATGGACGCATTGGGGGGGAGCGAGCCGTGGTGTTTCACCCCCTAAACAAAGAAACACACGATATGGGGGAGGTTGCACTCGTTGGCACTGCTTCCTGTTCGGGTGGCAACCACTAAGCAAAGACATGGGGCTCAGGGGTTGTCCCTTTCACTCCCTAAATAGATCCTTGGCAGTGGTTGCTAACCTACTCCTTCCACTATTGCTGGGCATACTAGATGGACCACCCTTTCCTTTTATCTGCCGTCAAGTTTTACGCTATGTTGACTATTGTTACTTTTCATTGTTTGTCTCACAGCCTTGAAAGTCACTCTCTGTGGCGCTCATCAATAGAATCCGGTTGCAGCTCAACACGGTACTTGCCTTGAAATTATTACAAATGTTCAAATCTGAGAGTATTGCAGCACCTTTTCCCTATTGATTATGAGTTGCTCTCCAATCACCCTGTCTAATTATCGTGGGCGATGGGGCTCCGCACAGTTTTTAGCGTGACTAGTTTCAACTGATGAAGTCCTGCCCTGCCCGTCAGCCTTGTAGAGAAATAGTACTCCTTGTGTGTGCAGCTATCTCCGCTCATCAGTGCTGTTTGGTTGGCACCCCTCATTACCCAATCCTTTGGAACTCTTCTCCATTGAACAAAAAACACGGTGTCCATTGCGTTTGGTACTCTTGCTCCTGTTGCCCACATGACATGTTTTTATACACAGAGTTCATTAGGGTCTTTCTGTGGATGGCATTCCGCTACTTCCTGAATTACAGATGTTCTCAACGGAGCATTCACGTCGATTCCTTGTACGTTGGGTCTGGCTGAGGGGCAAGACTTGTTCCATGATCCATTCTGGAGGATAAACACGCATATCTTTGCACACTTGGGAGATCCATTCACTGGACCAACAGCTAGCGGCCATAGGTGTTCTGTCAGCTTAGTCTCCGAGTACTTATTGCTCCAAGATGAATCCCAAGCCGTTGTGCCCCCCCCCCCCCCCCCTTATCTCTACCTACACACTCTGCGGCTGTCCTCAGTGCTTCTCTCGCTTTTCCTAGCAGGCACACTCTGCCTCTCCTCCTCATCCTCTTGGCCTACGCTGCTAGCACTAATCTGTTTTTGCCTATTATCTTCTCCATGTGAATGGGGGATGGAGGGCGTTGGTAATAACGGTGGCCCTTTTTTCCAGTTCCATATGCTTTTTGTTGACAACAGACTTCACACTTTCTCTCTGTCTCCACCATCCGCCATAAAAAGGTCCCTCCTTACCTTCCAGCATAGGTCTGTCGCTCTCCATCCCCCATCCCTTCCTCCCTCCCATTACTTTTTACCCGTTCAGCATCTGCCCTCTAGTCTGGCATATGGGGATGGAGCAGCAAGAATTGCCAACTTTTGGAGAACTTCCAGAATTACTTGATACTTTATCTGACACCCACTATCTAGACAACAACACTAGGCCCTATCCCTCATTAACCCCATCCCCCCCAAGCCAGCATTTCAACTCTATGAAAACCAAGACCTAGGGCATCCCTTCTCACTCAGCAAATTCTTAAATTCTGATGATGTCCCGCCTCCTCTCCCATCAAAGTCCAAGTGGGAAACCCTTCACCCCAGTCATTTTCATTGATTTTAAATGCTCCTGAACTGGCCCTTGCTGTAGTATCTGAGACACTCCCCACATTGGGAAGAGGGGTGTCCTCAGAAGACAAGAGCGTGTCTCTGTAAAAAAACTAATGAACTCACCTTGGGTCGCATTCTTCTGTCCTGGCCCGTCCTAGACCAGTGTGTAGAGACTGACAGGACGAGAGCTCTCAAGAGGGATGTTAAGACCTGAGGACCAAAGGCTCGACAAGATGGTGTTGAAAGGGGAATTGGATGTATATTTCTTGAATTCATTAGAGCAGAAGTGTCAAACCCTCTAGTCCAGAAGGGCCACAAACCAGCCTGGTTTTTGGGATTGTCCCATGAGATATATTTTACATACATGGGTGGGAGTGCACCGCAAATCTATCTCATGCATCTTCATTAGGAATATCCAGAAAAACGCATAACTTGTTTGCAGCCCTCCAGTAACTGGATTTTGAACCCCCCACCCCCCCACCTCTGCATTTAGAGGAATACTTAAGCAGTGGAGCTGCTCTTTTCAGCCACGAGAGAGGCGTCAGTCAAGTGACAACTTCTAACTGGCTGCTGGCTGGAAGGGATTCAACAGAGGACCATGTCATCAGCAAAGAGTTCAATGAGCCAGGATTCTATTACTGTCCAGCTGAAGAACGAGACTCTACGTCAAAGCATCAAGAAAGAGAAAGCCAAGGGTGAGGGAGCCTTCTCTAAAAGCGCGTGCTGATGGCTTAGACACGAAATCTGCAGGGGTTCAGGTCAATTATTATTTTATATTAGGTGCCCCAGTTAAACCTTTTTTATTTTGCAACCACACCCACACGTGTTACTGGGCTGTTGAGACTTGCTCAGAGGCAAAGCCGCGTGCCAGGATAATGGAGACAACATAGGGGAACCTCATTCCCTGCACCCCCCAGTGCTCCCACCCTCCTTGCCCCCACTGCCTCCCTTCTGCGGGATCTGAAGCAATTGGGCAATGACTTCCCAAATAGTCTCACAGCGCTTACCAAAAACATCTGGTTTTTTTTCTTTTTTTTTGCTGCTGTGCTGTTTTGTGCTTCTGCCCCTTAGGGTGGAAGCAGCTGGATGAGCTCTTGCAAGCACCTGTGGGGGGGGAGGTTTCAATAAGTGCCGCAGGGCTGACCACAGACTATGCTGTCTCTAGGCAAGTACCTGTTTGCCCAGTGAGGTATTGCTGGCCCTAGTTTAGAGGATGTTCCCACAACGCTTAGGTCCTGGAAAGAATATGAACGGTCCCCCTGCCAAGAAACTCTCTGTAGCACAGTTTCTGTTACTAGCTTGGCCCATCGGGCACTCTGAGCAGCGAAGGTCGGAGCAAGGAGCGTTTTTTGGGATGGTCTTTCATTGTCTGAAGAGGGGATGACAGGTGGTCTCCCACATGCACTACAAAATCTTTCAAATTGTTTTATGTGTTCTTCAATAAAGTCACATAGCTGTGAAGAAGAGTCCAAGTCCACAGCACAAGACAAAGACGATGGGGCGCAGTGAGCACAGCGGGAGTATTGTCTATGGCACCAGTGCACAAATGCTGATTGACCTCACCACCCCTCCCAGAAATCAAGTGAATATTACCGGTCTCCCTCGGTCTCAGAGGACAGACAAACACCCTGCGCATTGGCAAGCAGGAGGCCCAGGATGGAACCCCTCCCCCAGCTTATTCACTTTGCTATTGTCTTTGGGCATCTGGATAGGTAATTTGCTTTAATAATTGAGGCCTCTCCCGACCTGTAAGCGGTGTTCCGTTTGCCGTCCACAAAGATGGGGTGACTGCTTAAAAAGTTTGACAACTCTTTCCAGCGGTGGCCAAATGGCGATGGGGGGTGCTGGAATCTAAAGGGAGCAGGTTGTTTTTCTTTATTGGGTCAAATACATTTGTTATGTATGAGAAAGCTATTGTTGAAAACAAGCTCGTGAATTAGTTGCTTTACATACCTGCAATTGGAAGGCAAGTGCAGGCTGAGTGTGTTGTCCCGAGGAAGCTGCTGCTGTAATGGTCATTTATTTACTTAAAAAGCCTCTAGGTGGCTTAACAAAAATACACACACACATTCCTCAATATGAACATATCCACTTGGACATGACATAACAACTCTGGCACCAAAGAGCTCGCCATTGCCCAGCTATAACAATTTATACTATGCCGCATTTTACAAATGCCTATGGGAATACAGGAAATGAGATTTAGATGCTGCAAGATGTGGCGTCATCCTCAAAGTAGCTCGAAAAGCATTCTCATAGTCTCCATGAGCCACCATAGCCAACTGCCTTGCAATACTAGACAATGACCTTAGAAACTCTACCTACCCATGGTAACGAAAGCTCATCAACGTTGTGCTTCGCCGCTCTAAACACACAAGATAGACAAGAAATAGGCAGTAGAGCGGACAAACTTCCAAGGTGCCTCATGAGTTAAGGGCTTTAACTACCAGCATGATGATCACGTGCTGCTCGTTAGGGGGGGGGAGGGACACTGCAGCCACGGGAGGGCTCCTACACTAGCTATGGGCATTTTGTCAGGATATGACCCATCTTTGCCAGCTCTGCTAATCACTAGAAGCAGGTCGCTGAAGGCACTTGTGTGTCAAAGTCTCTTGCAGAGTGACCCATAAACAGTGATAAGGGCCGGTGCAACCACTGGTATTGCCTGCCAGCGGCACATCTCAGAGAGGGGGTGATAGTAGTGGCTGGATCAGGGGGGGGGGGTGACGATTTGCCTAATCTACTGAAGAGGGCTTTGAAAACTAGATTCATTGGGGATGGGTGAAGAAAGCCCCCAGGTAAGTGAAAGCCCACAGGTAAGTGATACATTAAAATACCTTTATGGAAATGGGTAACACGGGTGGTAAACATAGGGAAAGCAGTGTGTATAAATGCCCGTAGCATGGGAATAAGATCCCTGATGTTGCTGAACTTTGGTGGGAGTGGCTGACTTGGATTTAGTGACAGTTACAGCAACATGGTTCACAGAAAACCCTGACTGGGATGTAAACTATAACTGGCATATACTTTATTCAGGGGAACAAGGAGCAGGGTCGGAAGAGAGGGGCGGCGGATGAGTGGCACTATATGTAAAAAAAAAAATACTATCAAAGCTTTGGAATTACAGAGCTTAAAAGGGAGAGAGAAATGCAATGTGTGGTTAAACTAGAACGAGGGAAAGAAAACATCTATTTGTATTGGCGTGAAATACAGACCTCCCACACAAGAGGAAGAGGTGGACCCAGGAGTGTTAATTGAAGACGATACACAGCATTACTTAGGGAAAGGGGAAGTGCTCTTGATAGGGGATTTCAAAATATGCCAGATGTTGACTGGCACATTCCTGCTGCAGTATCATCTAGAAGAAGGAGATCCTGGAAAAATTCTCTTTTCACAGCAGCGTTTCCAATAATTTACTCACCACCGAAGTTAAACTAACCAGCCTGTAGTTTTCAACCACAATCCTTACTTCCGCTTGTTGTGTAAAGGCACCACATGGAGCCCTCTCTCAAGTCCTTTTGGGCACCACTCTCTCTACTCCGAGGCATTGAATAAGGTCAGTCAGCTGGAGTTGCTAGAACATCCCCAAGTTCCCTCAGTATTCTAGGGTGTATGCCATCAGGTCCCATTCCACTTTGTGGAAGAAAAACTAGCTCAACTAAAAAGTAGACAAACAGTCTTCTGAAAATTGTTTCAAGATGCCCCTCGGTCCGCTTCTATTCCTGTTTGTTGGTGTTTTTTCTGAGGTCCTTGGCTCCTGGTTCTTCATCTGTGAAAACAAAGAAGAAAACAGAAAATATTTGGTTAAGCAATTCCGCTTTATTCTTCATCAGCTTCTACATATCACCCTAACCCAAAACCCCCCCCCCCCCTCACTTCACCCCTTGAGTCTGACAATACCACTTTTGCCCTTTCTCTTCCTCACTAAACATATCTGAAAAATGTCTTAGCCAATACAATAAAATGGGGGGATATTTCCGTCCTCTTTTTGAATGCTTTGCTTGTCCTGATACTTTGTCTAGCTTCTCTAAAGTTTTCGAAATATAGATGCCTGTCTTTCCTCTCTCTGTGATCTCTTGTATTTCATGAAGGCCTCCCTCTTTTTTCTTCACCCTTTTCAGCTACTTCTTTCGAAAGCCATAGCGGTCTCCCACCTTTTTCCCCTCTATTTACCATTTTAACAAAAAGGTTTGGTTGCCCTTAAAATATCCCCTTTCAGTTTTGCCCACTGTTGTTTCCTACATCCCCCAGCTGTTCCCATCCCGCTAAGGACTTCCCTGAGGATATTGGACCCAGCCTTGGCAAAAGTTAGTTTTCCTAAAGTCTAAGGCCCTCATTTTTTAATGGATTTCTAACAGCCTTAGTCCTAATACTGAACCACACCATCTGGTGATCACTGGATGCAAAATGATCTCCCACTACAAAACCTCATAAACACTTTCACCATTGGTATGCACCAAGTCCAGTATGGCCCCTTCAACGTAGTGTGGGGTCTGTTACCAAAGTTGCCTGAATAGTTCTCTCCTGTAGAGAAAATAGGCGACTTATAAACAAACTGAGCATCCTAGGGAGGGACCCTAAAGTTACTGCAATGAGTTAGAAATTGGTTGGGTGGGAGGGGCAACAAAGAGTACAGGTAAATGGAGCTCACTCTGATGAGAAGGATGTTTACCATTGGTGGGCCCCAGGGATCTGTCCGTTGGTCCGATTCTTTTTAATATCTTTGTTAGTGATATAGCGGAAGGGCTGTTGGGTAAGGTTTGCCTCTTTTGTGGATGATACCAAAATCTGCAATAGAGTAGACACCCAGGAAGTTTGTAGCCAACCATGAGGAGGTATCTAGCTAAGCTTGAAGAATGGTGTAGAAGTTGGCAGCTGGGAATTTAATGTAAAAAATCACGGCAAGGTCATGCATTTGGGCTGCAGCAATCCAAGGGGAGCAATATAGTATAGGGGGTGAAAGTTACTTTTGCGCCCACTAAAGAAAGCAGCAGTACCTTAGACGTGGTTGTGTATGGATGATCTTAAAAGTAGCTAAACAGGTAAAATAGAAAAAAAAAACAACAAAAGGTGACAGAAATGCTAGAAGGATGCTTGGGTTGCCATACGGAGAGGAATGGCTAGCAGAGAAAAAGGAGGTGATAATGCCTCTGTATAATGGTCTTTGATGAGAAGCCCCTCATTGTAGTATGGTGTTTGCAATTCTGGAGATTCTGCACCTGTCAAAAGGATGTGAACAGGATGGAGTCGGTTTGCAGAGGGTGGCTACTAAATGGTTTAGCGGTCCTTCATTATAAAGCATATGAGGAAAGACTTTAGGATCTTAATCTGTACAGCCTTAGAGGGAAAGCGCGGAAATAGAGGTGATATGATTTGAGAGGGTTTAACATACCTCCGTGGCATAAATGCACAGGGGGAGAGCCTCTTTCGATTGAAAAGGCCAAGTTCTGCTATGAGGGGACATGAGATGAGAGGTTGGAAGTGGGAATAGATTCAGGAGTGGATAGGCGGAAATATTTCATTTATGAAAGAGTGGTGGATCTGTGGAATGAGTCTCCCAGTGGAGCACGGGTGGGAGAGGGGGGACGAGGACCAGTAACTGAAATTCAAAAAAAAGCCATGGGACAAACACAGAGGGATCTCTAAAGGAATAAAAGGGGACTGTTGTTGTTGATATGGTAAGGGCAGACATAGGTAGGCCATGTGGTCTTTTTCTGATCGTCATTTTTCTATGTAGTTCTATATGCCTTGCCAATGGTACTGGCTCTGGAAATTTATAGACGGAGGACAGAGAGGAGGGGAATACCGCGGGACTAGGTGGGCCTAGATAGAGAGGGCAAACGTTTGGACTGGTGTGAGCACAGATGAAAATAAAGTGAGGAGTAGGTTTCTGAACTAAGGGGGTAGGGGTCGAGGAAAGGGGAAGTGAATGATAGGAGGCTTCTGAACTGTAGGGTAGGGAAGAGAAAAGAGGGGACGGGATGTGAGGTTGCCATTCAGGGAACAGGAAGGGGAGGATATTGTGGGAGAGGTCCTTGGGGGTGGCAAGGTGGATGAGGGAGAGGAGGATGGCAAGTACAGGATGGTCAAAATGTGGGAATGGGGAGTGGGAGTGTTAGGAATTGCAAGCTGGAGCTCCGAAGGAAGAGGGTCTGCCTCCAGGGAGCAGTCGGGGCATCAGAGACAGCAGACAGCTGGATGTGAATGGGGGAGAGCCTGGAGGGGCGTTTGGTGGCAGAGCAACGGTCATGCCTTGGGAACACAGAAAGCGGGCGTACTTGCCCTGGAGTGGCCACGTGTAGTGTTGGTGCGATTGCAGGGGGATCTGCCTGTCCCCCTTGGATGCGGTTGGCGGGCCCAGTGCTCTTTTTCTTGGTGTGCGCTGTTTCACCCGTTTGTCTTTTCGCCCCCCTCCTCGTGGGTGTCCCTACGCTCTGTTCTGGTGTTGGTGCAGGGCTGCGCACATGGTGTTTTGGTAGAAGGCAGGACTGGCAACGATCCCGTGCTGGGTGGTTGAAGCATCTGCTGCAGCAAGGACACTTATTAGAAGTTCCTTTTTCCATGTTTTTTTTGTTTTTAAGTCGAGAAGAATGTAGAGAGAGCTGGATTTCCATCCTGGAAGCTGGATGGAAAAAACTGAGGAAGGAAGGCCAGGAACAGGAAGAGGAGGGGACAGGCTCAGAGGAATTAATAAGTTAAAAAAAAAGTATTCCTCTGAGTTTAGGGAGAGCTAATCTGGTCCCTGGGGTTGGCACACCTAGGCGTGGCTGACTCAGACTGCTTGTCCATGGAGAACTGGAAGATGGGCTAGGATGGAGGTAAGAGGAGATGGATAGTGGATAAGAAGGTGAAAAGTGGGAAAGGAGATTGAGGACTAGAAGGCGAGTGAAATTTGAGTGGACAGGAGAGGTAAGAAAGAAAGAGAAAAAAGAGAAAGATGAATATGTCAGAGAGATGTAGGGAGGGAATTGAAAAAGATAGGAGGAGGGAGACTAGAACAGACAGACAGCAGACACTGGAAACAGAGAAGACAGACGAGGGGAAAGCAGAAAAGAGACTGGGATCCATCATGATTGAAAAAGAAGATGTCCAGCCAGGCAGCAAAGGTAGAATAAGCATTTTATTTTGAATTGATTAAATGGAATAGGTTTGCTTTGAGAAATGTGCATCGCTGATGTGGGCATTTCGTTTAGTACATGAGGAAATAATTTCTATTTTTGATTTTGCCAATGTTTCAGTACATTCTAAGTTTGGCTTCTTGGGATTCCCAGTTCAATTTTTTTTTGCATATATCTATTTCTAATTTGTGGTCTATTTGGTGATAGACTGTTGTGTTCTGTGTGTGGGACCAAGGCGTTAGAGTGTAGTTTCTGTGCAGCAGATCCCTCAGGGGTGGACTAAATCAGTCGAGCAATAGGGCAATGCCTAAGAGCCCATAGTAGTAGGGGGCCTGACTCTCCCTAGCCTCTGTCTATGTCAGATGAGTGGTTAGGGGCCAAAACCCCTTATTGCCCAGGGGTCCAGATCACTGTCATTCTACCCTTGGCCTCACTTGTTCTATTTTTCCAGTAGGAGATGTATTTGTAGTGCTGCCTTGTGATAGGTAGGGTTGGTGTTGTGGGAATCCTGGTAGTGCTGTTATGGTATGGCAAGTTTACTATAGACCCTTAGTGGTCTTTTTACAGGGGGTCTGTGGTACTTCCTAATGTACCTGACAGGTGGCACTGGAGGGTAGTCGTGTAGAAGTCTGATAGCCTTTTTCTAATTCCACTGCCTTGTTCAGACACTCATATCCTCTTTAACTTATTGTTGGGACAAAATAGAGGCTTGTGAAAGGCTCCCTTGGAATCAATGGGGGGGGGGGGGGGGTGTAGCACAGTAATCACTGGCGCAGGGCAGCAGAAAAGGTACTATCGGCCCTGGATGGACAACTGCATTCTGGACAAATTAGAGAGAAATGAGGCGGGCCAGAAAAGTGTTAAAGCTTGCAGAAATCGACATGGCGGATGAGAACAATGTAGGCAAGTAATTGAAGCCTTCAGTAGCTGTGAATCTTTACTATTCACAGCCAAAGTGTGAAGAGAGGCCATTACTGTGCCCACCTACAAATCAGGTGCGTTTACCTTGTGAATCACAGGAGGACACAATTTCCAAAGGTTTAAAGCAAATAAACATGTGTTTACCCACTTTAAAATAGCTTTGAAAAATTGTCCCCCCTCCCTGTGCAGTGAAGGTGATTTACAAACACACTTTTGGAGAGGGGCTGGGGTAGATGTGGAGTGGGTTTGTTTTTAGGAAATGAGCTGTGCCCAGGGGACCTACAAACAACCCAAGTGTATGCAATGACCCCCGTAAAGGGTAGAAGCAGAAATCCACCCATAGATAAATAACATCCCCTGTCTGCTGAGGCCTACAGTGCTGCACAGATTTGCATGTGAAACCCGCTGGGCTCCTGTAGCCTTCTCGTCCCCTTGGCCTTCAGAAGAGGCTTTTCTTTTGTTAAATATGCCAGCTCTGTTCCAGCCATCACCTCCTCCTCTTCTGTCACCAATTTCTTCTTTGTTTCAAAAGAGCTTTTCTTTTGCAACCCTCGCTCCCCCCCCCCCCCCAACCCTACATACAGTATTCAGCTTGTCAGCAGTTTTCATCTGGCGCTAGGAAAACTTTCCCATCAGAGGAAAACAACTGGGCGGCGGTGGCGGCAGCACCACCTGGCAAAGATAAAACATCTGCTCTAGGGCTTATATCAACCTCAGTACAAATAAACGGCCCTTTCCTGAGCCCTCACTTACAGCCTGTATAACTACTTTAAACACCTGCTGCCTAACTTATAGCAGCACTAACTCCAACTCTTCCAACTTCTTGTATTGGCACTAGGAAACCTTTTTGAATTTTTTTTGTTTTCCCAACTGCAGTTGCAGTGAAAGATGGAGGCCCTGACCAGGTACCTTTTTTATTTTTAAATTACCACTGCTTAGAACTGCTCTGTCCCCATTAATGAAGTCTGGCAATTGGGAAGGCTCATAAAAAATATAAGGAGGACATCATAGGGCGATAGATGCTCCATCTGCCTCTGTTTGAGCATAATGGATACTAAGGGGCTTGTTTACCAATAGCTGTGGTAGTGGTTCACGATCGTTATGGGGCCGCAGCTCCGATAAACAATCGCGAACCGCTACCACGGCTTTGTAAACAAGCCCCTAAGTGTTTTTTCACACCTCTAATTTCCTATCGAAATGCTGGTTGTATAATTTCCCTTTTTTGGTATCCTCTCTATGTTGAGGGCTAGAGTGGGTTGGGTATTTTGGATGTATTTTCCTTCTGCATTTTGGTGGGGACTGTTTAGGTCTGTTATGTTTTTCCTTACCCTTCTCAGTTTCTGTTTCCAAATTGTATTCTTGATATGTATATAGAAATTCATAAATAAAAAAAAAAGAACTGCTCTGTCCCCTCCCGAACCCCTCCAGCTGTACTCTCATCTTTTACTCTACGCTGGTAACTTTGACTCTACCAGTTGCACCTTGATAAGACCCGGTGGAGTGAGGGGAAGAGGCGAGTCAGACGTATCTTATAAACTGAGAACACACTACACACCCAACGCTGAGCCTTTGAACACAGACACTTTTGGTCTTACTGTGCTGAAATGTTTTCGGGGCCTAGCGTCATAGCCACAGAATAATATTCAGATAAACTATGAATAACCCATTGTGGCAACACACAAGTGGGCTGGCTGTGTCCTTTCTAACAACAATGTAGAAATGTTTTAAGGTGAAAAAGGTATTTGAAAACACTGCAGTCTGCAGGGCGCGCCAGGTTTATTCTATGGTGCAAGTGGCACGACGACTCTGGGGGTAGGTCTGATTGTACCATCCTGAAGCAGGCAGCAAGAGATAAATAGAAGAGCTTCCAACATAAGCCGTAAGTTTATAGAGGCATGGGAAACCCTGGGAAATCCAAAACAGGAGTGTCACCCTGCCAAGCAGGACCGGATTGAAGATTTTGGCATCCATAGGCAAGAGCAGATCTGGGGGGTGGGGGCCAGAAGAGGAAGGTCGTAACTACAGTAGTGTCCCTTTGAAGCATCACATACACATGGCCCTAAAGTAAGCCAGAACACGCTCGTTTTTTGGCAGCCTCAAAATGCGGTGCCCTTGGCAGTTTCCTATATTGCTTATGCCTACATCCAGGCCTGTTGCCAAGATCAATACTAAATGTGAAAAAAAGAATCTAAGCAATTGTTGAAGAATAAAAAAGATCATATTAAATAGAAATCTTTACCATGGTATAGGAGAATAAGGAAGAAGAATGTCTGTACATATAAAAGACAGTAAAGTGGTGCCAACTCTGCCAGTTCATGGAGTGATTAATTAGATTTTTAAATCATTTGTATTAATTTTCCAACTTACAGTCCAGCGAACAATCACAGCATCCAGGAGGCTCAGCTACAGCACAAGAGTTCTTACAAAAAGCAAAACAGATCATCAGTATACCAGGAAGCAACTCCCTTGTCAATCTGTGGGAAGAGAGAGGCCTCCAGCCTTTCTCCAACAGACTTTCCCCCAAAATTCAAATTTCCCACTATTCCCGTTTGCGAACCACTGTATATATGAACAGACAGACATTCACTGCATAATCACTTCACCCTGAAGAAAGCAACGGTGTGGTGGTTGAAACATTGGCTCCAGTTACTAAGACGCAGCATAGCACAGAAAACTACAAAGATCTTTTCTAACCCATCTACCTTCATTGCTCGCTCTTATCCACCGGTTAAACCCAATCCCCACCTAGTAGAAACATGTCAGCAGAAAAAGATCAAATGGCCTATCTAATCTGCCCTTCCATATCAACTGCTATAGTCCCTCTTTTTCCTTAGAGATCTTCTGTGTATCTCTCATCAAGTCTGTTAAGAATCAAACCTCTACACTGTGGTGTCAACCCCCCCCCCCCCCCCCCCAGGTTTTGTCAGATCGCTCAAAATCTCTTCTACTTGCCATTTGGATAAGCAGATTCCCCGTCCTCAGCAGCATGTGTGACTACATCTTCCAAGTAGAGAAGGTGGGCAGCCTCAACCCCAACCAGTAAATCAAAATTATCCTCTTTACCATCAAACAAATCTTTCACATAAATAAAATCTGTGCAGTACTTCACAAAGCGAGCTAATCGCAGCTGTACAACAGACACACCTCAGTCAAAGACTTTAAGGTAACACCCAAGAGAGAGTGGACACTCACTCCAGCATTCCTGCAATCAGTGGACATTCCCCACACATGGGGGAAGAGGGTCCCCTGCACAGCTGCTCACCTGGGACACTCATCCGAGTCAAACACTCACACCGTATGGGCCAAACAGGCTGTACATACAACAGATAAACTTAATATACAGTTCCCTGCATTCCACAGTCTCACCCCCATCCACTACATGCACACAAACTCTCCTCCTCCAAGTCAGCTCCCAAACAGTGCTGCCACATCTGTACAGTCTTAGCTGGAAAATCCCACCAACGCTGTCACTTAGTACAGCCAAGAGATCAGCCCTAAATTCAGTATAAATCAACGTATGGTCCAATACTCTCTCCACAAAAGTCCGGGCATCGGCACTCAGCAGTCTCAATATAGTGGCAGACCTGTAAGTAGCCAAAAAAAGTCTTTATGCCTGAACTGATATGTCTGTTGTAAAGTCTGGAATGATTGCAGTTAAAATTTGACCCCACCTGCTTCAAACCTACTCCTTGCCAATCTTGGAATAGAGAATACTCCATTACTATTGAAAATTCGCAGTTCCCACATGGGCAGGAACCCAAAAGTCTTGGTGACTCCCCCAAACTTATATTGCTCCATGTCCACACCCATCTTCTGTGGGGGCCACCCTCAAAAGAAAAGGGCACCACACTAATGAGAGTAAACACCAAGCTAAAGGGCCACACCAACTGCGATGCAAACTATATATCCTCATAAAGAGACCGACCTGACGGCCATCTCTGAGAACAATGTAATTAAGAACTAATGTTAAAAAGTCACAGATCCAGCAACACCCCCCCCCCCCCCGAAATCCATCCAAGACTTGTGGCCATGCCAAAGAAAGCCAGAAACCATCCTGTCCCACTTCACTAAATCTGTCTTAACTAAAATAACAGGAAAATTTCGCAATCCAAAGCCATTTAGGCAGTAAAACCCTTTTAATCAAATGCATTCTGTCCTTCACGCCAGAAGGACCTCACACCGTCTCTGTAGCCTCTGTGCAACAACAATGATCCTATATTAAGGGAATACAGATGTCCTAAGTATCTTGGAAATATTAATCCCAGGTATATTAGGGAATTTTTCATCCACTTCAATGGGAAGGCTCCTTCCCAAGTCCTCTGAATCTGCTCATTAATGTCCATAGCTAGAGATCTGTACCAGTTAGTTTGTAACCAAGATAAACTCCTCCAATATCCCTAAAATTGCTCTCAAAGAGGCTTCAGGCTCACTCAACAGAACCGAGGATGGTACACGGCTCCTCCTCTCCAGCCTAAGTCCATCTAATAGCCTAGAAGAGATCACTTGAAACTTTCTGGGTCTCGAACTTCAGAGCTTAGCTGTTAGGGACTCGAGCAGTTTGTTTCACTCACATTGGAAACAGAAGATGTGTGTCTGTGCGATCATGGTTGTGTATGTTGAGCTTCTCATTGATCACTTTCACCTGTAAAGTCACATGCGTCCTTTGAAAGATGAAAGAAAGTCTTTCTGTTCACTTTAAACTGAGTCTTACTGAAAAAAATCCCAGAGTTTATATAAAAAAACCAAAAAACATTTGGGGGTGGGGGGAGGGGATATTCAAACTGTGTAAATGCTGCTCGGTGGGGTCTTCAGCAGGTGTCACTGTGGTGTGTCCCAGTGCTAACTGGTTAGTATCTGGGTGTTCTGGGTGGTACCTGTCGATAGCCAGGCAGCAGCGATATTGAGCCGCTGCCCGTTTACCGACACGTGGCGGACGTCCTGCACAGTAAAGGCTGGCTTAACTTTCACTTGAAAAGCTAACTGGGCACCGGCTCAATATCTCCGCTGCCCCGGGTCAGGGTTCCCAGCCAACCCGTATATTCACTGCTGGGGTTAGTCGCTGAATATGCCCCCCCCCCCCAAAAAAAATCTGTTTTTACTTATCGTCTCCCTGATTTTATAATACTCAAACATAATTTAGTGTCGCTCCAGCAGAATCTGCGATTCATACAAACTTTCCCTTACCTCCAGTACCACGTTATCCACAGGGCTGGCCAAAGCACTAGGTAAACTAAGCAGTTGCCTAAGACGGCAACTTCGGGGGGAGGGGGGGTGGCAAAGAGCAGGGCAATCAAAGCTAAACAGTATATTTTGAAAGCTAGGAATGTATGTGTAAATCTTAAGGTCTGGCTCTACGGCGCCAACACATTGAACCAACTCTGATCCCCCCAGTGTGATCACTGCTTGTTCCACCCCCTCTCCCCCAACCCAGTTGGGATAGGAAGAGAGGCCAAGAGTCATCATCTCAAATGTCTGTTCACTAAAACAAAAATAATACAGGTCAATATCTGATTAGTGCTAGTGAAAATCATCCTGATTGCCTTGGCGCTAACCTGACAGAGCTGGAGAGGACAGTGGGCAGAGTGGCGAATTATTGGATAGTGGTGATGCCCAGCACTGATGTCCCAATAACTCTCCACATAATTTAGGACAGTTTTAAGTTATCCAGATGCCACACTAAATATCGCCACTACCCAGGAAATGCTGCCCGTCACGGCTCAGCTCAGATATTCAGGGCCAGCCTCTGTTGGGATACCAGCTCCGGATATCCACATTTTTTTTAAATTACCACAGCTGGTATTTAGAAAAAGCCAACTACAGCAGATGAGTATCGAGTCGTTTATATTTTTCATGGCTTTGTTTCCCAGTTTTTTCTTGTTGTTTTGAAAAGCACTTAAATTTACAGGAAAAATAAAACCAGATTGTAAAATTGAAAAGGAAGAGTCCTGTATGTGTTTCTATACAGCGCCACGTACGCCTTGTAGTGTTACACATCAGCTTAGTAGCAGAAGCCGAGTCCTTACAAAGGATTGCCTCGGTTAGTTCCTGTGTCCTGGTGATGCGTGTGCGCCACAGAACTCAGAGACCTCTTTATTCCATGTGAGGGCCAAGGCGCTGAAGAAATGATATATCAGGGTATAGACAGGAAGCGCCCCTTCCTTTTGGGTCCTAAATTGCCCCCAGGCCTTATCAGCCAGCCTGGAATGTTTTGGTAATTCCTCCATTATTCCTAAGAGGTTGCAATGCTCTCCTGGAGCAATAATTTCTGGAAGTATTCTAAGCTCCAGTCCCTCTCACCGATCCACAGTCTGATCGCAGGAGCGTGGCTCCCCTTCTGCTCAGTAAAAATGAGAATCTGACTTTCACATGACAAATACTTCTGCTCTTCGGACTCCTGAGGGTTTTTTTTTTAATTTTTAAATGTAAATGAATCCTATTTCATTATTAGGTTAATTTTTTAATACACGGGGCACTTTTACTAAGCTGGACCAACAGTCAGCATGGGCAATTTGTAACTAGGCCCCATTGACTAACATGGGATCTAGTTACAAACAGCATGCGCCAACCTTTAGCGCAGCCCAGTAAACCTGCCCCATGGTTTGAGGGAATCCACATCTGAATGCTAGACCTGAATGCCCTGTTCAATGTAATTTCAGTTTGTTCAATGTAAACCGCACTGATGCAGAATAGCGCGGTATATAAGAAAATGTAAATAAATAAATAGACAGGCTCACACACACGCATTAATATACACAGCAGGCTGAAGCACATGATTAGAATCTGCTGAAGATCTCTCTGCAAAGACTACAACATAAGAACGTAAGATATGCCACACTGGGTCAGACCAAAGGTCCATCGAGCCCAGTATCCTGTTTTCAACAGTGGCCAATCCAGGTCACAAGTACCTGTCAGGTTCCCAAAAGGTACACTGAATGTGAATTTGAGGGATAACGATTTGCCCCAGACAGGGCAGCAGGGAGACCCAAGTGAAACCCAACCACTGGGCAAGAGAACTGGCAAGCCTGCATGGAGAATGTCAAAAAAACTGTCCCGGGGAAAGGAGAGGTGGAGAGGCTCAAGGTCATGCATGAATAGGTGAAAAGGCAGAAGGGGTGGCTGGCTTCACGCCCAAGAAGCTGAGTGGAAGTATCACATGGGATGTAGAGCATCCAGCTCCGATGGGGGGGGGGGGGAACAGTTAGTTTCCTCACTTTGCTCCTGCATCACAACAGTTCATTTTTCATGTTCTGATGTTTCAGGAGAGAGAGATTTAAACTGGAGCTGCAAAGTTAGAATGTGACCCTCAAATTAGGTTTCTTCAATGATTGCAATCTCAAGGGTGGGGGTGTGTGATGACACGTGCACTAGCCCACTTTATGATTTAGGAAGCAGGACACAGCCCACCAGCATGAAAAGCCTGAGAGAGCAAACCAACCACAGATGCAAAGAGGCCCCACAGAAAGCAGTAATGGTGGAAAAGCAATCCACAAAACGACATATGCTTAATACCGAAACGAAAACAACTAGAGAGGACAATTTTATGCAGATAATTGGAGATAAACAAACCAGACTAAGACATTGCAAAACATTACACTGAAATTCCTACAAAATGACAACAAAGAACTGACAAAACCAAAAGATAAAATTGTCTGAACAGGACTTCTGCCTCTTACTGAAAAGGATCTTAACTCTGCCCATTTAAACGGACACAAATAGTTCATGAGAGGTTCAGCAAGTGCTCCAGAAAACATGCATCATGCAACTGAACAAACAGAGATATTTGGTACAACAGGAAAAGCCATTTTATAAAAGATGTTAAAAAAAGAGCTGCATCACTAGAGGGGCTACAGGTAAGGGTAGCATTGCATATATGAAGAAGGGGAATATTTACTAAATCTGCAATAGGGTTTTGCAGGTATCGTGCCTTGAGAGTAGACATCAACGTGCAGCATGGGCAAGTGTCATGCACTACCTGTTGGGGGCGTGTACCGCATGACCCCACAGATACCACACTGATTTGGACCCCAATGTGCACCAGTGGCAATTACATTTAACGCCCTCCTCGTTAACTGCCCGCAACATTGATGGTGAATGCGAGCTGTCAGCTAGAAGTGTAGACCTGCCTTTTCGCTGCCTCTACCCCAACCATTTCTCTCCCTGTCTGGTTAGCATGCACGTTGTTAGCACAGTCCATCAAGGCATGCTAATAGCTAGCACAGCCCCTAAGACGCATAGACCCGTGCATACAAGCGTGACTTACTAGGGAGCCAGTCCCTGAAATTCTGCCTCCCCAGGGAGATAGTTTTGGAAGTTAGAGAGATAAGCAAAATTCCTCCCTCAAGCTTTTCTCCAAAGTCTAGTGCAGGTGCACATTTAATTTCACTTAACAGGTCAATTCTATTCCACTTAACCAAGTTAGTGAGTTCCACGTGGATTACAGCAATAGAATAGAACACAATACACACCAAACATTTAAACATTTAAGTATAGTCCAATAACAATAAAAATAAAATTTAATTAAAAAAAAATCACAAAAACAAACAAAAAAAAGACTTAAAATCAAACAGCATTTGTGAACATTTCACCTGTTACCCAACTTCCCTAAAGCCACCTCAACTGAAACCACCCCTTACAGCTAAGCACCAGCTCAACAAGCCAGATTTTAAATTGTCTACAGAATCTCATGTAGTTTTCCTCCATTCTCTATAGCCCAGGCATCAAATTCCAGACCTGAGGGGAGTGTCCCTGCAATGTTCGTTCTCTAGCCATTGCCGTATTAAAACATCTAGCTGATGACAATTGTAAGAACAATTCAGGCTGCGAGCATAAATTTCTGCAGTATGTATCTTCTAAAATATTCCATAAAATACATTTGCCCAATCCCATGAACCACTCAGAAAGTCAAAATAAGAAACTTAACAAAGCACCCACTTCTGAACCGATAACAAAACAAACAATGAGGTGACATGTTCCCATTATCCCCCCACCCCCCCAAAATCAGTCTAGTCACAGAATTTGTAACTACTCAAAACTTTGATAATAACTTTAAAAGTAATCCCAAGTAAATTATATTACAATAATCCACATAAGATAACACCATGGCCTGAACTACTTTCTTTGGATCTGATTCACTAAGGTAAGATGTAATCCGTCTTATTAACCATCAACACCCAAAGGCTGGAGTCACCATGGCATTGATTTCTGGTTCCCAGGACAAGGAGGAATCAGTCGAGATTCTGAAATCTCACTCCTTGTCTTGCAATGGTAAAATTGTTCCATCAAAAGTAGGGTCAACTAAAGACAGGGACTTCAGCTTCCTTCCCACCCATAGTGCTGTGATTTTATCTCTTCATCCTTGTCCCTTTCTGGACATCCTGTAAATGGACGCGGGCGCATGCCACTGGGTGCGTCTTGCCATTATAAAATACCGTGAAGGATCTCACTGAACAATCTGTTCAACACTCTGCTGCGTGGCTAATCTTCTCAATCACTTCATTGGTTCCCTATCTGTTTCTCCTAGGACAAGTAGGATGAAGTCAGCCACACCAGGTTACGTCATCCGACGGCGCTGAGGATGGAAGTACTCTCTCTCTAGCCCAGAAGGAGTTTCCCTTCTGGGCGTGCTCCACCTGGCCCTACCCACAGGCCTGCCCCTAGCCAGCCACTTTTACCTCTTCCGCCTTGCCAGCAAGACGGATACTTCTCTCCAACAATTTTTACAGCAAAAGACTACAATAAGATCAAAGCCTCCTTCAAAATGCCCAAACCAGGATTCATGAAATGCCCAGGCTGCTCTAGGAAGATGAACTCCACTGACCTGCGTGATCGATGCCTCCAATGCCTGGGTATCTCCCACAAAGTTGAGGACTGTGCCCACTGTCTCAGCCCTACAGGAGATTCATCTCTTTAGATCTGAAATGAGATCTTTCCTAAATGGAAAAGCAGAGGGGGGAGATGTTTCTCTATGCCATTGTCATTGGTAAAGTGTTGAAAGAAGTTACGTCTGTAGTATTACATATGGGGTACAGGTTGCCTGGTCTAGACCATGCTCCCTCTAGGCTTTGAACAAAGGCCGTCTGAACCCTTCCCTGCTAAGGGCTATTGCCGCCATTTTGAAAGCCTTTGCAGCAGGGGCAGGAGAATATGGCAACTTCTCCTGTCCCAAAGACCACTAGGGTACAAGGGGTGGCTCAAGTTGGGGGGGGAATCAGGGTTAAACCCTGGGGGAGGGGGATGCCTGTTTGGGAGTGGAGGATCCTGGGAGGTCCTTGCTTTGTGACTTGGCTTTGCTTTCCTTTGCAGGGGATTATGCTGGGGGGGGGGGGGGATTGTGTGCTGCAGGGAGGGATCAGAGCCGGCACGTCTGTGTTGGGGAGAGGGTCAGAGACATCACAGCCTCTTGCCTTTGTTACAGTTTTTTGGGCACCTTGGGCTGAGGCAGAGAATTCAGGCCGGTGCAGTAGGTGACGCTGGGCTCACCCTCTGCGTTTATCATGAGCCCCTTAGTGTATGCTGAATCGATTCACTGTGCGTTAACCTATGAATAAACACGTTAAAAAGTTTTACAATTTTTTATTAAAATGAATGTGTAAAAGAAAACATAAAAAGTCCAATAATCAGACAGAAAAGATGTAAAGAACCAAAACAGATCTTAAACTTTTTGTCTCTGTACAGTCCCGTCCCTTAGTGAGATGCGACAAAGTGTCCTGCTCCCTGAACGAGTCTTTACCTCACCGCCTAATCTCGGTTTCTTTCTAGGCCAAAAATCGGAGTTCTTTTTATGCATTAGCATATCTAATCTTCCTACTAAAATAGCATGGAGAAAGTCAACACGCTAGTGGCACAGTAAATGAACAAAATGACCCATTCAATCTGCCAAGCCAGGTGTTTAGGGAGTAAGTGCTGCTCCGTACAGATTATTCTCCACTACCTCCCCGGTGCTGTGCCAGTTACACCCCTTGTCCCTTATCCCCTCCCCCCACTGTCATTCTGTGTAGGGTTGTAACCACTACCCCATGCAGTTTACACCCTCTGCCACCCCCCATTGATGCTTTTTGCAGGTTACCCCCTCCCCTCACTATTCTGTTTAAGGTTGTAAAGTAAGGTAAGAACATAAGAACATAAGATATGCCACACTGGGTCAGACCAAGGTCCATCAAGCCCAGTATCTTGTTTCCAACAGTGGCCAATCTAGGTCATATGTACCTAGCAGTTTCCCCAAAAGACACAGGTTCTGCAATGCTTGTACTGGGTCAAGCATTGATATCTTCGGTCACTTCTTAATAATGGTTTATGGACCTTTCCTCCAGGAACTTGTCCAAACCTTTTTTAAACCTAGCTACACTAACAGCCTTTACTACATCCTCCGGTAACAAATTCCAGGTAATACAAAGGAAAGCAGCTACTCCTCACTCTGCAGCCAAAGTAGCAATATTTCTCCCCCCCCCCCCCCCAGGAGCTTCCCCTCCCCTTATCTGAAACTAGTAATCTTCAATCTGGGTTGGAGTTTGAAGTCTTAGCCTGAGTGGATCTCTGGCGCCACCTGCAGGTGATTGAAAATCCCTGCAATGCCAAGCTCTGTGTTACACAAGGATTAATTGTGTTCAGGTTCCTAATTAGGTTAAGGCAGAACTTCCATTCAGTTTACTGACCTCATATCTCAAAAAAATAGTCAATGCAGTAAAGTGAGAGGGACAAGACATTTTTCACATACTGTATGTTAGTAAGAGGAGGAAGTGCAAAAGTGGTATTGTCAGACTCAAGGGTGAAGGTTAGGAATAAGTAGAAGCTGATGAGGATAAAGCAGAATTGCTTAACAAATATTTTTGTTACAAAAACATAAGAAATGCCCATACTAGGTCAGACCAAGGTCCATCAAGCCCAGTATCCTGTTTCCAACAGTGACCAATCCAGATCACAAGTACCTGGGCAGGTTCCCAAAAAGGCACACAGGTTCCACAATGTTTCTCCCTGGGCAAGCAGTGAATTTCCCAGGTCCTCTTTCCTCTGATCTTATTCCCACCTGTCTCCTAAGCCCCATCTCTTCCACTGTTGTCCCTTCATCTCTCATATTCTCAACCTATCGCTCTCCACTGGAGCTGTCCCTGCAGCCTTCAAGCATGCCGTAGTTACACCTCTCCTCAAGAAACCCTACCTGTCCTTCTAATCATCAACCCATCTCCTCCTCCCCTTCATTTCTAAACTACTTGAACGCGCAGTTCACCGCCGCTGCCTTGACTTCCTCTCCTGGATCCTTTACAATCTGGCCTTCATCCTTTACATTCTACTGAAACGGCTCTTGCCAAAGTCTCCAGTGACTTGTTCCTGGCAAAATCCAAGGGCCTTTACTCAGACCTCATCCTTCTTGACCTCTCTGCTGCTTTTGACACTGTTGACCACAACCTTCTCCTCGATACCTTGTCCTCGCTTGGTTTTAAGGGCTCTGTACTATCCTGGTTCTCCTCTTATCTCTCCCATCACTCTTTCAGTGTTTGTTCTGGTGGCTTCTCCTCTGCTGCTATCCCGCTCTCGGTTGGTGTACCAAGGATCTGTCTTGGGTCCACTCCTTTTCTCTCTCTATACCCAGTCCCTTGGTGTGCCCATCTCTTCCCATGGCTTTCAGTACCGCTGCTGATCGCTAGAAGTAGCGGTATACAAATGTATTCTAAATAAATAAAATACCATCTGTATGCTGATGACTCCCAGATCTACCTCTACCCCTGAAATCTCTCCGGCAATCCAGACTCGGATCTCTGCCTGCCTCTCTGACATTGCTGCTTTGATGTTTCACTGCCGCTTGAAATTGAACATGGCCAAAACTGAGCTTCTTATTTTTCCCCCTAAAATCTCCTCTCCTCTTCCTCTTTTCTCAGTCTCTGTGGATAACTCTCTACTCCTTCCTGTTTCCTCGGCTCGCAACATTGGGGTTGTTTTTGACTCCTCTCTCTCCTTCTCCACACATATCCATCTGCCGTTTCTTTCTCTATAATATCCACACTATCCAAAACACTTATCCACTCCTTAATCACCTCCCCTTGTGAATATTGTAACCTACTCCTTGCTGGTCTCCCTTTGAATCATCTCTCTCCCTTTCAATCTGTTCAACACTCTGCTGCACGGCTAATCTTCCGCCAGCCTCGTCATGCCCATATTACTCCTCTTCTCAAGTCACTTCACTGGCTCCCTATCCGTTTCCGCATCCAGTTCAAACTTCTCCTGCTGACCTATGAGGGCATCCACTCTGCAGCTCCTCACTACCTCTCCTCTCTTATCGCTCTCTATACTCCTCCTCGGGAACTCCACTTTTCTGGCAAATTGCTTATATTACTAACTCCAGACTTTCCTTCTTTCACCTTGCTGCTCCTTATGTCTGGAACAAACTAACTGAGTCTGTACGTCAGGCGCCTTCTCTAACCCTTTCAAATCCAGGCTGAAAACTCACCTCTTCGCTGCCGCTTTCAGATGTTGACTCACCTGGTCTCCTTTGTGTTTCTCTACCATTCCCCCAAGATGTGTCCCATGTCTACAGCTACTGCATTGTCTGCCTTGACTAGATTGTAAGCACTGATGTGAATGGACCATCTTTTACGTATATCTGTGCAGTGCTGCGTACGTCTTGTAGCACTATACAAATGTTCAGTAATAGTAGTAGTACTAGTAGTAATGTTTTATGGACTTTTCCTCCAGGAACTTGTCCAAACCTTTTTTAAACTCAGCTACACTAACAGCCTTCACTTCATCAGTAATGAATTCCAGCATTTGATTACACGGTGAGTGAAAAAAATATTTTCTCTTATTAGTCTTAAATGGGATATATTGTAGCTTCATTGCGTGTCCCTAGTCTTTCTACTTTTTGATGGCATAAACTGATCTACATTTACCCCTTCTACGTCATTCATTAATTTATAGACCTCTATTGTATCTTCCCCTCAGCTGTCTCTTTTCAAGGTTGAAGAGCCCTAACCTTTTTAGCCTCTGTTCATAGGAGTATCCTTCCATCCTCTTTACCATTTTGGTGGCTCTTCTCTGAACCTTTTCTAATAACGCTATATCCTTTTTAAGATACGGCGACCAGAATTGCACACAATATTCAAGGTGCGGTCGCACCATGGAATGATACAGAGGCATTATAATATCCTTTGTTTTATTCTCCATTCTTTTCCTTATGATTCCTGGCATTCTATTTGCTTTCTTGGCCGCCGCTGCACACTGGGTGGAAGGTTTCAACGTATTATCCACGATGACACCTAAATCTGTCTTTTTTCTGGGTGGTGGATCCTAATGTGGAATCTTGCATCATGTAATCGTAGTTTTGGGTTGTTCTTTTTCCTAGGTGCATAACTTTGCACTGGTCCACATTAAATTTCATCTACCATTTGGACGCCCAGTCTATCGATTTATCAAGGCCTTCTTGCAATCTTTCACAATCCTCTTGCGTTTTAACAACTTTGAATAATTTTGTATCATCTGCAAATTTGATCACCTCACTCATTATTCCCATTGCCAGGTCATTTATGAATATGTTAAAAAGCAGCAGACCCAGCACAGATCCCTGGGGTACTCCACTATTCACCTTTCTCCACTGGGAAAATTGTCCATTTAGCCCTACCCTCTGCTTTCTATCTTTTAACCAGTTCCTGATCCATAATAGTACACTGCCCCCTATCCCATGACTTTTTAACTTGGCGAAGAGTCTCTCATGAGGGACCTTGTCAAAGGCTTTCTGAAAATGCAGATACACTATATCAACTGGCTCACCTTGGTCTACCTGTTTATTCACACCTTCAAAAAAAACATAACAGATTAGTAAGACAAGATCTTCCTTGTCTAAAGCCATGTTGGCTGTCTCTCATTAGGCCATGACTATCTACATGCTGAGTAATTTTGTTCTTTATGATGGTATCTACCATTTTTGCCAGTACTGACGTCAGGCTCACCGGTCTGTAGTTTCCAGGATCACCCCTGGAACCCTTTTTAAAAATTGGCATTACATTTGTGATCCTCCAATCTTCAGGTATTACAGATGATTTTAATGAAAGTTCACAGATTACTAATAACAGGTCTGCAATCTCATATTTCAGTTCTTTCAACACCCTTGGATGTATGCCATTCGGCCCAGGTGATTTGCTACTCTTCAGTTTATTTAATAGTTGTAATACATCTTCCCGATGTATCGATATTTCCTTCAATTCTTCCGCACCTTTAAATACCACTTCAGTCATGGGCAACATCCCTACATCTTCCTCAGTAAAGACCCAAGCAAAGAATTCATTCAGTCTCTCCGCTATCGCCTTGTCGCCTCTTAGTGCCTCTTTAACCCCTCTATCATCTAATGGACCGACTCTCTCACAGGTTTTTTACTACGAATGTACTTGAAAAAGTCTTTATTTCGGGTTTTTGCTTCCGCAGCAAGCTTCTTCTCAAATTCTCCCTTTGCCTGCCTTATCCATGCCTTGCATTTGACTTGCCAGTGCTTGTGCTGTTTCCAGGTTTCGTCGTTTGGCTTTTTTTTCCATTTCCTGAAAGATGCTTTTTTGGCAACAGCAGCCTCTCTGACCTCACCTTTAAACCATGCTGGAAGTTTTTTGGACTTCCTTCCACTTTTCTTAAAGCGTGGAATACAGATGGTCTTGGCTTCCTTTGCAACTGCTCCTTTTAGTTTTTTCTTAACTATTTTCCTCATTTTATCAGAGTCTCCCTTTTGAAAGTTAAAAGGTAGTACTGTGGATTTCCTTACCATCCCTCCTCCATTAATTAAATCAAACACGATCATACTATGATCACTATTGCCAAGTGGCCCCAACACCCTTATCTCTTGCACTAGATCTGGTGTTCCACTAAGGACTAGGTCTAATATGGCTTCCCTTCTGGTCAGTCCAAGAAGCAGAAGAAGCATGTCCTGCCGTGACACTGACCCAGTCAATACCGGGGTAATTGAAATCACTCACTGTGCTGTAACTTTTGATAGCTTCCTTGATTTCTTTGAGCATTTCATCATCCATTTGTTCATTCTGGCTAGGCGGTCGATAGTACACCCCCACTGCCATCGCCTTCCCCTTTTTACATGGAATTTCAATCCATAGAGATTCTACAGCAAATTTTGTTTCCTGCAAAACGTTAATACTTTCTGACTCAATGCCCTCTCTAACATAGAGCGCAACCCCTCCACCAATTTGATCAGCTCTATCATTACAATATAGTTTGTACCCAGGTATCACAGTGTCCCACTGATTGGAATATCAGAGACATGGTGGAAGGAGGACAATCATATCTAACCTCTCATTTAGTGCTATATATTCTAACTCTCCCATCTTATTTTTTAGACTTCTAGCATTTCCATACAAGCATTTTAGAGACTGTATTTTATTCATATTAATCTATTGGTAGGCATGGGTAATTTGGGATCTTTAAGCTCTGTCTGCTCCATACTCGAGGGCATTTGGGCTACTTTACTCTTTTTTGGAACCTCTCTGCTTTTGGTAGTATCCTTCAAGGATACATTCTTCCGAACCATGCGCTCTTGGACGACTATCGGCTTTCCCTATTATCTAGTTTAAAAACTGCTCTATCTCCTTTTTAAAGGTTAATGCCAGCAGCCTGGTTCCATCCCGGTTAAGGTGAAGTCCATCCCTTCGGAAGAGCCCCTTCCTTTCCCCAGAATGTTCCCCAGCTCCTAACAAATCCAAAACCCTCATCTCTGCACCATTGTCTCATCCACGCATTGAGACTCCGGAGCTCTGCCTGCCTTTTGGGTCCTGCACGTGGAACGGGAAGCATTTTGAAGAACACTACCCTGGAAATTCTGGATTTTAACTTCCTACCTAAAAGCCTAAATTTAGCCTCCAGAACCTCCCTACCACATTTTCCTGTGTCATTGGTACCGACATGTACCAAGACAGCAGACTCCTCCCCAGTACTATCTATATCCTTATCTAGGTGGCGTGTGAGGTCCGCTACCTTCGCACTAGGCAGGCATGTTACCAGGCGATCCTCACATCCACCAGCCACCCAGCTATCTACATGCCTAATGATCGAATCACCAACTATAACGACTGTCCTAACCCTTCCCTCATGGGTTCATGGCCCTGGAGAAACCTCCTCGGTGCGAGAGGGTTTTACATCACCTGGAGGACAGGTCCTAGTTACAGGATCACTTCCTGCCACACCAGGGTGATGCTTTTCTGTCACGTGACCTCTCTCCTCCATGGCAACAGAGATGCTGCCAGACTGAAGGTGGGACTTCAGGACTATATCCCTATAGGTCTGGTCTATGTACCTCTCTGTCTTTCTTATGTCTTCCAAGTCTGCTACTCTAGCCTCTAGAGAGCAGACTTGTTCCCTGAGAGCAAAGAGCTCCTTGCATCTAGTGCACATGTAATACCTCTCACCAACTGGGAGAAAATCATACATGTGACACTCAATGCAAAAGACTGGAAAGCCCCCATCTTGCTGCTGGACTGCTGTCTACATCTTAGTTTTAAGCTTGTGTTTAGATCTTTAAGTTCTTTACTTACTAAGGGTTGTTATGGATATTTATACTAATAAAACTGTACCTAATACGCTTAATATACCTTGTTCACCTGAAGCTTAATTAATCTCAGGTCCTTAGTGTATGACTGATTTGGATAACAAGCTTCACCTGAGAGCACCTCCTTTCCTTTAAGATGTGTAAGTACCTATAAAGCTACGATTATCCCAGGAGTGGGTGGGTGTTGGGGAGGGAGGGAGGGAAATAACACTTATTAAAAGAGGGCTGCTACAAAGTACCCTGTCCTGTGCTGCTGAGGTAAGCTGTGACCAACTTCCTGGGTTATTAACAGTCCTTGCTTGGATAGGAGTCTTTCAAAATGACCTTTTGACCTGCCACCTGGTGTTAACACCTATTGAAAAAGTTTTACAGGTCTCTTGCCCCCTAGGTAGAAGGTCTCGTAGTAAAGGTCTCTAGAAGACTATTTGTTGCTCAAAGAGTACTGACCCTGTTTTGCCTTTTATGCTAAGTTATATTCTGATTTGATTTAAATTACAGCTCTTTGATGCTGCTAGGCTCTGACTTATTATGAAATTTAAACTACAAGCTCTCTGCTGTGTTACAAATTTAAATTTAAAACATAGAAGAGAACTTTCTGGTTAAACTAAAAGTACTTTGCTGATACTAGGCCCCGAGTGAGTATTAAACTTAAACTACAAGCTCTCTGCTGGGTTCCAAATTTAACCAGAAAGCTCTCTTCTGTGTTTTAAATTTAAACTAAAAGTACTTTGCTGATACTAGGCCCTGAGTGACTATTAAATTTAAACTACAAGCTCTCTGCTAGCTATGAAATGTAACCAGAAAGTTCTCTTCTGTGTTTTAAATTTAAACTGCTGCTACTAGGCCCTGACTGATTTAACAAAAAACACTGGGTTCACAGATTAATTAGCTTTTATACAAAGAAGTCCTTTCAGAAAATTCCCAGAAGTATATACTCACAATTGCAGATCTCTCTCCAGAAGTAGCAGTCCCTTTTTCTAGTCCTTCAAATCCATATTGGCTTTCTCCCATTAAACCATGACTATCTAGATGTTCAGGTTTTTTTTTTCTTTTTAACTGTTTCTACTGTTTTGCCTGGTACTAACATCAGACTCACCGATCTGTAGTTTCCCTGATCACACCTGTATTCATAGATGAAGGGCCAGGAGCAGGACCTTAGAAAACATCCACAAATAGGAACAGAAGTGAAAGGGATCTTGAACAATTTTCAGAAGACTGTGTTCGTGAGAAAACTAGCTAAACTAAAAGTAGACAAAGCAATGGGGCTGGATGGGATACTTGAACATTCAAGAGTATTGAAGGAACTTGGGGAAGTTCTAGTGGCTCCACTGACTGACCTTTTCAATGATTCTTTGGAGTGGGGATTGGTGCCAGAGGACTGGAGAAAGGTAGATATGGTCTCTTTAACCAAAAATGGAAGGAAGGACGAGGTTGAGAACTACAAGCGAGTTAGTTTGACCTCTGTGGTGAGTAAATTAATGGAAACATTGCTAAACAGAGGATAGTGAGGTTTCTGCAGTCTGATGGATTGCAGGATCCAAGGAAGCATGACATGTTTATGGGCAGGTCTCGTCAGACAAATCTAATTAATTTCTTTGACTGGGAGAACAGAGAGCCCCAGTTGTGGTGTACTTAGATTTCACACATTTTCCCTAGATGTCATTAAGGGCTAAATGGTGTCTAAGTCTTTAGATTTCAGTAAAGACTTTGACACCATTTCACACAGGTGACTTATAAATAAATTGAACACCCTAGGAATGGACTATTATGTGATCGACTGGGTTAGAAATTGGTTAAATGGAAGGCAACAAAGGGTACAGGCAAATGGAGCTCACTCTGAGGAGGAGGTTGTTATTAGTGGTGTGCCGCAGGGATTTGTTCTTGGTCCAAAATTTTTTTTTTTTTTAACATCTTTGTTAGTGATATAGTGGAAGGGCTGTTGGGTAAGGTTTGCCTCTTTGCAGATGATACTAAAATCTGCAATAGAGTAGACAATCAGGAAGGAGTAGATAACATGAGGAGAGATCAAGCTAAGCTTGAATTTGGCAGCTGAGATTTAATGCTAAAAAAATGCATGGTCATGCATTTGGGCTGCAAAAATCCAAGGGCGTGGTATAGTATAGGGGGTGAAGTACTTATGTCCACAAAAGAAGAGCTGGACCTGGGAGCAATTGTTTCTGATGATCGTAAGGTGGCTAAGCAGGTAACAAAGGCAATGGCAAAAGTCAGAAGGATACTTGGGTGCATAGGGAGAGGAATGGCCAGCAGGAAGGAAGTGATAGTGCCTCTGTATAAGTCTTTGGTGAGACCTCATTTGGAGTATTGAGACTACGCCTTCAAAAGGATATAAGCAGTATGGAGTCTGAAGAGATGGTGGCTACCATAATGATCAGTGGACTTAAAGATCTCAATATGCATTACTCTGGAGGAAAGGCGGGCGAGATATGATAGAGATGTTTGGTGTAAATGCACAAGAGAAGAGTCTCTTTCAACAGAAAGAAAGCTTTGCAACGAGGGGAAGGTGAAAGGTGATAGATTCAGGAATAATATGCAGAAATATTTCTTTATGAAAAGGGTGGTAGATGGGTGGAACAGCCTCCCAGTGGAGGCAGTAGAGACCAGGACAGTATCTGAATTCAAGAAAGTAGGAGACCAACACAGAGGATCTCTAAAGGAAAAAAAAGGGACTGTAGTAGTTGGTATAGAAGAGCAGACTGGAGAGGCCATATGGTCTTTTTCTGCTGCCATGTTTCTATGTTTCAGTTTGTGGGGGCAAGGTGGGGGTCTTCCATCATTGCTGAATTTGATTTGCAGGAGTTGGAAAAACACCTTTATCTAAAAACGTTCACTTTCTCATTCCACTAGGGACAATGTTAGACATACAGGAGCCCATGGTAGAAACTAGTGAGGGGCCCAAAAGCCCACTTGCAGGCTGTGCCTCCTTCAGCTTAAGGCAGACTTGGTGTGGCGGGGGGGGGGGGGCAGAGCCCAGGGCAATGAAAAAAAAAAGCACACAGCCCCATCATTTGGGATGCTAAATCATGAAATGGCCCAGTGGTTAGAGCCATTGGCTGGAAAGCCAAAGCTCACACCCTGCATCTGTTACTGACATTCCTTGTGACCTTGGACAGGTCATTTTTACTCTCATTGCCTCAGATCCACACTTAGATTGTAAGTGCTTTGGGGGCGGGGACTAGTGGTGTAGGCAGAACTGATATTTTGGCGGGGCTCTGAATTTTATCATGGGTGGGCATTAGGCAGTACAGGTATTGACTCTGCCTCCAGGTCTCATTGACTTGTTGCTCTGTTATTGACAGACGTGCTTGACTCCAAAGTGTGTGTGTGTGACGGGGGGGACATAGCACCCCTAACTCCCACTCATGGATGCATCCCTGACGGGGATATTTTTTTACAGCGCTAGGTACATCCAGTAAGTATTACAGCAATATATTAAATATTCAATATAGATAAAGACACTGCGGCACTTCACAAGCATGCAGACATGCTATGCAGATCGGTCTTTATTTTTATCCAGCCAACAGCAGTCTCCTATGAACACCAGGAATGTGTAATTCAATACACAGTGGGAGTTTCCCATCTTACATGAAGTATCTGCAAACATTGGCATATTTTGGCCTTACATTGTGAGTTTCATGAAGGCCCTTGAATAGCATGAACTTACAGTAAAAATATTCGGGACAAGGTAGTTCATTCTGACTTCATTCAAACTGGACCTGCCACCATTTTTGAGGGCAGACATGCTCTTTATGGACAATGCTCTATTTGCGATAGATCTTACACCTTCAATAGCTGGACTGATCCAAAGATATCTTATCAATACACACTGAAATTTGTCATCAATTGCCGTACAACCTGGGCCATTTATATAATATCTTGCCTGTGCAGGAAGATATATGTGGAACGCACTTGTCAGTTGGTAAAAACCCGGTTCATTGAACAAAAGTCATCTTTCTGCATAGACACGTACAGCACCAATGGTACAATACTGTCTTTCCTTTAATCATCAATGGTCGGATCTCAATTGGCTTATCATTGATTGCTTACCATTTCATTTTCAAGGTGACGGAATCCTGTTTGACTTGAATGAACAATGGATCTTTCGCCTTAATTGTCTTCAACCAGCTGGCCTCAATGAAGACATTGAATGGTTTTCAGCACTGTGACACGGGTCAACATCATTTCCTTTGTTCTCTACAGGCTCCTCCTTATGAATTGGTGTTTGCCTGAGGGGAACCGGGGAGGCTCGTCTGTGTTTCACTGTGGCGCGTCTCTCCTGATGCAGTCATTGAAACGTGAGGTGAAACTTGAGTCGCGTGCTTGTACATTTCTCAGCGTTTGTGTGGAACTTCATTTTCCAGTTAAGTGCTTTCAAATTTTATATACATAGAAAAATTTAAATAAACAATTTCAGCTGATGTGATGGGACCGATGAATGAGTCACGGTGGTGGTGCTTTGTCTGACCCGACCATAGTTACTTTTGGCAGGTTTCAACCAACTGAGGTCCCTCATGTTCTCATACAATATGCTTTAAGGTTTTTGAATGTGGGGGGGAGTAACCGTTTACGTTAATATTCCCGGTAGTGCTCTTTTTTTTACTTATTGATACAATAAAGAACAGCATCGGATTTAAGACTTTGTTCCAGACTGCGGGAAGGCGAGGAGGAAGTGCAAGATCCCAAAAGGTTGGAGAGCAGGAAGAAGAGCAGAGGAAGCTCCAAGGGCCACAGTGAACATGCATTGGGCCCCAATATAAACAGGAGAAGGCTTTTCTTTGACCCAAATATTTGGTGCCTTCAAAATTTGTTGCCCTAGACCAGTGATGGCTAACCTTTTTGAGCCCGAGTGCCCAAACTGCCGCACAAAACCAAAGAATTTCCTCAAAGTGCCAGCACGTCATTTGCATAAGTGGTCTTATTTGCATAAATATTTGCATAATGTTACCATACACTAACTTTTAGTAAACATGTCTCTTAATGAGTGTATGGATAAAGAAAGACTAAAAGATTTCTACATTACTATAATCCAGTGCCAACCGCCAGGCACATTAGGAACTACTACAAACGCTGCCCATTTAGAACCCATAGCAAACCCGCCGTATCCTAACAGCACTACCAGGACTCACAAAGCACCACACCATACCTATCAAAAGGCAACACTGCAAATATTAAACCAATACATTTCAGAGAATACTGGGGAAAGAGAACAAGTGGCAACGTCAAATAGGAATTTCCTCTTGTACCAAACAAAGCGCAGATGTTAATGATGCACATTTCCCAGAGCTGACATATTCCAGTTAATAAATTCAAAATAAAGAGATATCTTTCTACCTTTTGTGCATTTTTTTTTCAGTTGCAATTGGTCCAGCCACCTTCTTCTGGTTTCTTCATGTTTTCTGCTAACTCTCCATCGTCTGCTGTCCATTTGTCCTTTCTTCTCTCTTCTAGTTTTTTTTCCATTCTCTCTCTCTCTCTACATCTGCTTTAACATACTAATCTTTCTCCTTTTGCTCTTTCCTCATTCCTATTTCATCCACACAAATTTTACCCCTCCATCCTCAATCCCCAATTACTCTCCCAATACCTGGCCAATTGTAGATTTTTCATCCCTCCTACACAAAATATTTTTCCCCTCTCCATTTTACTCTCCCAGCCCCATCCCATTCTAATCCTCCCCCAACATCAGCTCCCTTCTAGTTCCAGTCTCACCCAGCATCCATTCCCTTCTAGTCCCTGCATCAGCCCATTTCCAGTCCAAGTCCCTTCATCAGCTCATTTTCAATCCTAGCCCCCCCCATCAGCCCATTTCTACTCATTTCCTAGCCCCACCATCAGCCCATGTCAAATCATAGCTCCCCTCCACTCAGCCCAATTCCAGTCCAAGCCCCCCCATGAGCCTACTTCCAGTTCTAGCCCCTCCATGAGTCCATTTCAATTCAAGCCCCCACCACAGCCCATTTCCAATCTTAGCTCCCCCCAACAGCCCATTTCCAGTCCTATCCTAGCTGTTCCATCAGCCCATTTTCAGTCCTAGCTCCCTTCCCTCACAGCCCATTTCCATTCCAAGCCCCCTCCCCATCAGCTATTTGCAGTTCAAGCCTCCCCTTCCACTCAGCCCATTTCCAGTCCTAGCAACACCCCAACCCATTACCAGTCCTAGCCCCCCGTCAATCAACTTCCAGTCCTAACCCCCATCACCCCATTTTCAGTTTAAGCCCCCCCTATAACCCTTTACCAGTCCTAACCCCCCATCAGCCCATTTCCAGTCAGCCCCCCATAGCCCATTGCCAGTCCTAACCCCCCCCCATCAGCCCACAGCCCATTACCAGTCCTAACCACATCAGCCCACCTCAAGTCCTAACCCCTCCCCATCAGCCCATTTCCTGTCCTAGCCCCCCCCATAACCCATTATCAGTCCTACACCCCCATCAGCCCACTACCAGTCTTAACCCCCCCCATAGCCCATTACCAGTCCTAACCCCCCCCATCAGCCCACTACCAGTCTTAACCCCCCCCATAGCCCATTACCAGTCCTAACCCCCCCATCACCCCATTTCCAGACAGCCCTCATCAGCTCATAGCCCATTGCCAGCCCTCATCAGCCCACAGCCCATTGCTAGTCTTAACTCCCCCCCATAGCCCACTGCGTGTTAACCCCCCTCCCCAGCCCACTGCCAGTCTTAACCCCCCCTCCCTAGCCCATTGCCAGTCTCAACCCCCCCTCCCTCCCTCCCTCCCTAGCCCATTGCCAGTCTCAACCCCCCTCCCTCCCTAGCCCATTGCCAGTCTCAACCCCCTCCCCCCCTCCCTAGCCCATTGCCAGTCTTAACCTCCCTCCCTAGCCCATTGCCAGTCTCAACCCCCCCCTCCCTCCCTAGCCCATTGCCAGTCTCAACCCCCTCCCTCCCTAGCCCATTGCCAGTCTCAACCCCCCTCCCTCGGCTCATGGCAATAAAAAAAAAAAAGCTGCCCGCTGCCGCCCCGGCGGCATGGAGTGTCCCGCGGGCTCCCTCTGCCCGGCGGGACTCTCCCGGCGCTGCTCAGCCCCTCTCTGCCGGCTTGCAGAGACGCGAAGGGAGAGAGAGTCTCCCTCGCGTCTCTCTTAAGCCCGCAGGGGCAGATGGGAAATTTCCCATCTGCCCCTGCGGGCTTAAGAGAGACGCGAGGGAGACTCTCCCTTCGCGTCTCTGCAAGCCGGCAGAGAGGGGCTGAGCAGCGCCGGGAGAGTCCCGCCGGGCAGAGGGAGCCCGCGGGACACTCCATGCCGCCACGGCGGCAGCGGGCGGCTTTTTTTTTTTTTTTAATGTGCGACCTTCCCGCGTGCCAGCTGCAAGGCCTTCGCGTGCCACAGCTGGCACGCGTGCCATAGGTTTGCCATCGCTGCCCTAGACAGTTGCCTGTGCCTAAATCTGGGCCCAGTAAAGAATATGACTGTTGGAAAGAGAACAAGACAGTGGCGTAGCCAAGGTTGGGTCTCTGGGTCATGGCTTCTTCCAGTTTGGCATCAGATGCACCCAGTCAGCGGCAACAGAATAGTCGAATGAGATGAGAACTGGAGGTGGTGTCAACTTTCACACTGCCTTGTGCCCCCCCCCCCATGTTAATCCCAGGCCCCAATCACTACTGATTCTATAGGAGCTAAAATACAAAGGGAAGTTAGATGGTGGTGTCTGAGCTTTGGATGTGGTCCAGAAGAGGTACAGCAGGAAACTATGGGAGAGAGGACAGCCATGTAGTGCACAGACTCCCCCTGCTGGCAGGAGAGGGCACTCATAGGTTTAGCCTCAGAGAAGGCTTCACATTTAGCCCTTAATGACTAGGGGATCACTAAGCAATGGCTGGGACATATGGGTTATATAATACAAAATCACAGAAACACATGACACACTTGAACAGGGCCAGTGGTACGTTTTTAGCTGCCCCATGTGAATGATTGCTGTGCTGCCTCCATCACTGCTGTCCCCAACCCTCACCAAGTCCAATGGAGCCCTTCCCAAGCCTCTTTTGTCCCAACATGTTGAAAATTCAGAGGGGGCTGCTGTGTTAGTCTGGAGTAGCAAAAATGACAGAAGCAGGTGACACATTTTACAATAACCAGTTTATTGAGTCCATCAAAGAGGGTCTCTTGTCCTTGAAAGTTCCTGCCTCAATAAACTGGTTAGTCTATAAGGTTTATGTATGGGGAGGTTATAAATGCAGCATGTCCTCAATAACTCTGGGACCTGTCTTAACTTTATTGATAAAATATGTCCCTTCATACATATCTGGTTGGTACCAACAAGATGTATAGGAAGGGACATATATAGAAAGCACACACATCACATCATGGAATTTGACTCAAAACCGAATCACAAGTTTAGTCCTAAGTTCTCTAGTCACTGTACATAGTTCTCAATTGGACTAGATTAAGGCCCAAGTTTACTGTTCATTGTACATAGTTAATGAAACTTTTACATGTAATTGATGTTGTTGTTTAATGTAAACCACATTTGACCTCCGGAAAAGCAGTATATAAATGCTAAATAAATAAATAAAATAAATGTGCTTGAGTGGGAAGATCATTTAAACTTTGATGTTCTTCCATTCCTTGAGAAAAGCCCCTCGTTTCCCTTCCCTGTGCAATGACCCAGTGCCATTATAGATAAAATTTGTTTTAAAAGTGTCTATGCAAAATTAGCTTCTGGGCCTTTCGATTCATTTCTTAAATAAAACAGTGTGGCAGCCACTTGAATGCACAGAAATACAGGTGAACAAATGATACCAGTTAGTGCAATAAAAAGATAACACCTTATGTGCCTGTTTACCTTTAGTTCTTTTTGTCCTAGAGAAAGCGAGGGTGGGTAAGGACGGAGAGAAGAGCGGGCACACCACCTTCTGAGTTCAAGAAAATCCCACTCAAGAATGAAAATGAAGCTCTCTCTGTAAAGTAATTGTGGGCGCAATCACTAAAGAAAAAAAGTCTCATTGAGTGCACAAAATACACAATTTGCAGGTTCCCTAATTGCTGCTTTCAAATCAGGTACTCCACAGTGCACTTAGGTACATTTTAGATACTCTTTCTCTGAAGTCCCATCATGTCCAGAACACCTGCTTCACCTCCTTTCCAAAAATCTGACAGACAGGCGCTGACTGAACTTATGTTCTCTATTTTGTGAAGTAAAATATACTACAGTATCTACAGAAATTCCACCACCTATGGGGAATAATGAAATAGGAATTAAAAGCTGCAGGTCTCATTACGGCAAAAGCTCCGAGGGAAGTTTCTGAAGGTGGCACATAAATAATAATAGGCAGTAAGTGATACAGGAATAATGGGACAGAATCTTAGTTAATCACTTGTCCAAGTCCGGTGCTGTCCTTGGCCCATGAAGAACGCAGTGGGGCTTGCTGTCTTGCTCCCCAGAGCCTCTCAGAAAGCTTCCCAGCACAGCCTTTGCTGTCCACACCTCTCTAGGGGCCATGGCTCCCACCTCATCTTGCCTTCCCCTTTTCTTTAATGCCGCCTAACTTTTTACTGCTATGAATTTGAAGAAGAAGAAAGCAACATGGGGCTTTGGAGTCCATGTGTACACTGCATGTCCGATGTGTCCCCGCCTCCTGACGCAACTTCCTGTTACTGAAGGGCAGGGACATATCAAACATGCTGCGTGCACATGGATTCCAAAGCCCCACAGCTGCTCTCTGCATCTCTGCTGTCCATTGCTTGCTACCGTTCATCCTACAGCTTGGCCCAACAGTGTTACCCTCCTGTGATGGCCGCCTAGTTTGCACAGTGGATCACACCAGCCCCGCTCTTGAAGCCTCTGTGCTTATGGGTCACAGTAGCCTTCTATGCTTTTTATGCACCCAGAACATTTTCCTCTAGTTCTTTTGGGCTTTCACATCAATCAGAACCAGCCTTGACTGGAGCTAGGGAGTCACGAGATTTAATTTTTCCTCTTTTCTGCCCCCCCCCCTCTTCTTTTCCCCACCTTACTCAGCCAGCACACCCAGAGCCTCATACAAAATTATCAAGGCTTCAGTTAACTTTCTCTAGGAAACAATTAATTTAAAAAATACACAGAACAGATAATTTTTGAACTTTTAGACCATCTTTTGAAATGATGGTTGAGACACAAACTTAGGGGTATGTCTACTAAGTTGGGCTAATGGCTAAACACCTAGGTCCCATGTTTTTCAATGTGACCTAAGGGCTGATAGCCCGGCTTAACTGTTAGCTCAGTTTAGTAGACATTCCCCATAGCCCTCTGGGGACAGGAAGATATCTGCTGTACCTGAATGTACTGGAAAAGCCTGAGCTAAATACACTTTTTTTTAAAAGGCATTTTTAGTAATTCAGCTAGCATAAGTACTTAATCTTTTCGCTTTCAAAATCAGGAATCTTTATTTTTCAGGCCCACAACAAAGGGAATATTAAGGGGGATGTGAGCTGTCATCGCACACGAATGCAGGAAAAAGTGACACAGTGACGGCCAATGTGCAGCTGTTGCAGGCAATTTTCTGCAAAAGCTGTATTTTGCATGGAAGATGAAGGGGAGGCTGATCGAGGGCAGCAGCACACTGTCGATAGGGGAATCGTACGGTGCCGCTGTGATCAGGGAGGATAGAGGAACTACTTGCTCTGTCCTGGATCCCACGCTTCCTGCTGATGCAGGGATTGCAGGTCTCTAGGAGAAGCGCTAGACCTGCACAGTATCTGCAGGTCTAGTGCTGGTCACGCCCCCTGCAGATATTGCCAGGGCTAGCCCCAGAGTTGGTCCAAGGTGTTGGTACCCTAGGCTGACCTTCTGCCTGTCAAAATCTATTGTTTAACTTTGAATACCATGCTCTTTGTGCCCCCAGACGTTGCTGCCCTAAGCAGCTGCCTAGTTTACCTAATGGTTGAGCTGGCCCTGGATACTGCACAGTAGCTACAAAATAGCTCACCACTGAAGAGCTGAATCAAATCTCAGCGAACTTGGAATATGTAGTAGAACAAACTGATAAACTAAAGAGCAACAAATGACCTGAACCAGATGATACAAACCCACGAGTGCTAAGAGAACTCAAAGATGAAACTGAAGAGCTACTATTAATAATTTTAAGTCTAGCATTAAAATTGGCTATGGTACTAGAAGCAGGGTTCTCAACCCAGTCTTTGGGACTCACCTGCAAAATGCAATGTGTGCCTTCGAGTTAGTCCTGACTCCTGGCGACCCAGAAGCTCCTGGGTTTTCTTGGCAGTGTCACCAGAAGTAGATTGCCAGGCCTTTCTTCCGAGGCAATGGAGGGTTAAGTGACTTGCCCAAGGCCACAAGGAGTGCTAGTGGGACTCGAACCCTGGTTGCTTGGTTCCCAAGCCAGTGCTCTAACCACTAGGCTACTCCTCCACTCTGGGACTCACCCAGCCAGTCAGATTTGCAGGATAACCACAATGACTATGTATGAGAGAGATTTGCATACAATGGAAGCAGTGTATGGATTGTGGATAGCCTGAAAACCCGACTGGCTGGGTGTGTCCCAAGGACTGGGCTGAGAACCCCTGTACTAGAATATTGGAGAGTGGTCAACATTATGCCAGTTTTTAAAAAGGGCTCCAGGGGTAAACCGGAAAACAGACAAATCATGCCATCATCAGAACCAGGCAAAATGGCAGAAACCATTATAAAGAACAGAATTACTAAACACGTGGACAGACACAGTCTAATGGGAGGAGGGCAACGTGGCTTCAGCCAAGGGAAGTCTTGCCTTGCCAGTCTACTGCATTGGAAGCTGTGGATAAAGGTGAGTCAGTCGATATAGTGTATTTAGACTTTCAGAAAGCATTTGAGAAAATGCCACAGAAGAGACTCCTGAGGAAATTAAAAAGTGATGGCACATGAGACAATGTCCTATTGGGGACTGGAAACTGGTTGAGAGCTAGAAAACAGAATAGGGATAAATGCAGGACTGGGCCAAGCCAACCTGACCCAGTAACCAACCAGGTGGTCTCCTAGAGCAGAGACGTTCCCAGGGCAGCCCCTTGCCCCTGCTGCCGCACATCTTGGGGGCATGCGGTGTTTACGCAAACTCTCCGGTGCTGTGTTGCAAAAGAGCCCGAACAAACAGGGTCTGCATCGGAGAGAGCAGATGCGGCAGGAATCACAGGACAGCACCGGAGAGGATGAGCAAGTGGCGCATTGTGGCTTCCATGCTGTTGCCACCTCTGCAGGTCCTAGAGAGGGGCGGCAGCAGAAATAGGGGCTCACTTAGGGCACTGCATAGCTTTTCACTAGCCCTGGTTAAATGGTCAATTTTCTCAATGGAGGCTGAATAGTGGAGCACCCCAGGGCTCTGTACTGGGACCAGTGCTCTAACATATTTATAAACGATCTGGAACTGGGAACAAGCGAGACAATTAGATTCACAGATGATACCAAATCATTCAAAGTTATTAAATCACAAGAGGATTGTGAAAAATTGCAGGAAGACCTTGTGAGACTGGTAGTCTGGGCATCCAAACGGCAGAGGAAATTTAATGTGGACAAGTGCAAAATGATGCGCCTAGGGAAGAACCCAAACTACAGATCCCCAATGCTGGGTCCATTAGACGTGGCTACCCAGGAAAAGGCCTCAAATGTGGACAATACGTTGAAATCTTCTGTTCAGTGTTCAGCAGTGGCCAAAAAAGCAGTGTTAGGAATCATTCGGAAAGAAATTGGGACTAAAACAAAAGATAGTAAAATGCCTCTGCACTGCTCTGCGGCACGAGTACACCTTGAGTATTGTGTGGAAGTCTGGTCTCCACATCTCAATAGATAGAGTGGTATTAGAAAAGGTACAGCGTGTTGTGTTTGTGTAGTCATGGGGTGGGTACGTTTTTGAAATGGGGGTTGTTTATGTATGCCAAAATGATAAAGGGGATATTGCAACTATGCTGTAGGAAATGCTAAATAGGTTAGAGCTGTTCAGCTTGGAGAAGAGACGGCTGAGATGAGATATGACAGTGGTCTATAAAATAATGAGTTGAGTGGAACAGGTAAACATGAACTGATTGTTTATTCTTTCAAGAACTACAAAGACTAAGGGGCCTGTTACGAAGTCACAAAGTGGCATATTTAAAATAGGAGAAAATATTTCTTCTCTCAATGAATATGTAAACTTTGCAACTCATTGTTGGAGGATGTGGTAAAAGCTATTAGGGTAGTTGGGTTTGCAAAGGATTTGGACAAATTCCTGGAGGAAAAGTCCATAAACTGTAACTAAGGTAGCCTGAGAGAAAACCACTGTTTTCTCTGGGATAAGTAGCATGGACCTGGTTACTTTTGGGATATGCGAGGTACTTGTGACTTGGATGGCTGCTGTCAGAAACAAGAAACTAGGCTAGACCCAGTTCTTATAAGAGTGTAGAGGGATATCTGTCAGTGGACCCTCCATTATGGGCAGCAAGCTCTGTGCCTTGTGCATAGTCTTGAGTGGGCTGAGGGGACCCAGGCCTGCTTTACCCAAACTGTTCCTGGTAAGCGAGGTGGAGCCAAGTCCATGCTGCCTACAGAAGCTCAGTCTTTCTGGAGTGGCTGCAGGAGTACAGGGCAGGGGGAGGGGGGGGTGTCACAGGCACTCTCATATTCTTTTATCTTTTGCTTATTTTTTATGCCTGGTGATCTTTTATTGGTGCTTTGGTTTTCCAGATCAAACCCTTTGGCAATTAGGTCATGTGCCATGAGGCCCTTTGCACACACGTTCGGGGTTTCTCCCATTTTTAGTCTGTCTCCCCCTCTCGTCCCACCCATCCATGGCAGCAGTAGTCCTCTGAGAAATAGGGATTGCAGTGCTCATTGAAACCGGACACGAGCCTGCTATTAGGTCACCCATTATGGCCTCACAGAATCAGCAATTAGAGAACTTGAGGGCGAGCAAGAGATTGGTTGGTTTGGCTCCTCCACCCCAAAAAGTGTCCTGCTACCTCTGGGCTAGCCAGTAGGGGTTGCTGTAGAGCAGCGGCTTATATATTTTCTCCCTGCAATCAGAGCATCATGTGTCCCTCCCAGTGAGCCTGAAAAGCAGAAGCTGGATCTGGAAATGAAACCCTGTCTCCTGCCCACTAGGAGGGGGGAAATCCAGCCAGCTTCTACATATTAAATATACTTAACTGAGCAGATACATTTCACACTAGCAGTTTTTCTCCAGGCCACACAATTCTTAAATAGTACCAGCAGGAAACACAACTGACAAATTTTGGTGGGTCAAGGCTGCTATTTACAGAGACTGGCTTCCCCAACATTCAGCAAGCAAGGAGGAGGAGGAGCCGCCGGTGGGCAGAGACCAAGGGAAGCCAGGGTTTAATACCCAGGGCTTATCCTTATGATGGAGTAGAGGAGTGGCCTAGTAGTTGGGGCAAGGTACTTTAGGCCGGAAGATCGTGGGTTCAAATCCCACTAGAGGACAGCAACCTTGGGCTGGTAGGACTGGGGTTTCTAGTCCCACAGGTGCTCCTTGTGGTCTTGGGCAAGCCACTTAACCCTCCATAGCCCATGTTCCCTGTAAAATAGTTATCTCCAAGTTATAATGCCCTGTTCAATGTAATTTCAGTTTGTTCAATATAAACCGCACTGATGCAGAATAGCACAGTATATAAGAGAATGTAAATAAAATAAATTTTGGGAAAGTCCATTAGACCTCCATCTCAGGTACAAACTTTGATTGTAAGGCCTCCAGGATAGGTAAATTCCTACTATACCTGAATATAAGTCACCTTGAGCTTCTGAGGAGGACATGAGCTAAATCCATTTCTTCTTACCATCCCAGCTGGTACAGAGCACAAAGTGCATCCCCCCTCTCCCTACCTGTTTCTGCCCTTCTAAGACAATTTTGAAATTTAAGACACGTTAATTAAAATAAAAAGCAAAAAACTTGTTATCAGTTTGTCCATCCATCTGTGATGCATGTTATCACAGGCATGGACAAATGATGCCAGCACCTGTGTAATCGGAGCCAGGGCAAGGAGATGAGGTGCCCCACTGCCCCACGTAAACCCCATCCACTGTGCTCCTCCCCCTACAAGCGGTCTAGGACTGACCTTTGGCTTTGGTGCTTTCACAAAAGAATGTAATGAAGAACACCCCCTACGCCACATCAACACACACACCACAGATATTCAGGAGACAGACAGACAGTGCCTCCCCCTCCCCTATTCCTGACCCTTAATGTTAGCATAGAACATTCATTCATCACTAGAATGCAACAGTATGGGGGGCAGACAAAAATGGGGAACACAAAGGTGAGACATATTTACAACCCCTCTCCCCAAGTTGTATTTTATAATAAAACAATAGCTAGGTAGCTAGAACAGCTGCATCAAATCTAAAAGGACACAGCAAAATAAAACTTGGCTACAGATGGCAAATTGTATTCTGGCCACCAGAGGGCAGTCATGCTACACCATGGCCCTAATTCCCTTTATTATTCTGAGCTCACTTGAGAGCCGCTGGATTCACTGACATGACAAGGTATAAGCATGTATCACAGTGATACCCCAAGCGCTTAAAAAATAGAAGAATAAAAAATATAAGAGTGAAAAAAAATACAAACAAGATGGAACGTGCACTCTTGCAACATGACAAATAGCACATTTCCACCATTTGCAGAATCAAACGTGGGGGGGGGGGGGGGTGTGATGAGGCATTTTGGGGGACGCGTGTGATGATGTGAGGTGTGTTGGAAGGATGTATGCATGTCATGGGGCGCGCTGGAGGGCTGTGTGTGCATTGGTGTGTCATGTGGGGAGTATCGTGGGGTGCGTGCATGTGTCATAGGGAATGTGGTGGGAGTGTGTCAGGCAGGGCCGGCACTAACTTTAGGCAAACTAAGTGATCACCTAGAGCTCCATTGCTGCCGCTGTCACCCCTCTAGGGACAGGCCACAAACCGTACCCCCAGTGCTTAACTTTAAAGCACTCCAGGTGGGACAAAGTGCTGGTTTTGGTGACTGGAGACCTGAAGCAGGGTATTGAAATTTGGCAAACCCAAAATGCAGGACTGTATCATTGATTCACCAAGCTCCATTGTGCTATGGCCTGTTCAGATAAGTGCATGTTAAACTTTGATCTCTTACTGCAAATGATTAAAAGGACGCGACCTTCAGCAATGGCTAACTCCCACCTGTTGGTCCTTGTCCAACAAAAAAAAATTCTTTAGTGGGGATTTACACTGTTTTGAACCAACTATTATAGATTTTTAAGTTTAAACTTCAGCACCACGGGGCTGTTTGCTTCCACCCCTCCAACGGCCGCTGTAGTGGGCGTGTGCACTTCCGCTTGTCCCTCCCACCCTCTTCACGAGTGCTATAGAAATGCTTAATAATAGTATTTCCCCTTCCCGCCCTTCACTGCACTGACTCTCCTTCACATGCTACCCAACCTTGCACTCTCTCACTTCCCTTTCCTTAATGCACTCACCCTCTCTTCTCCTCAAACCCTGCCCCTTCCATTATGCTTCACCCCTCTTTTCCTTTCTTCTCCCAAAGAGACCCTTCTCTTTTTCCCCACCCATTTCTTTCCTTCTAACTTGCCTTTAGCACTCCTCCTTTTAGCACCACCCTCTCTGTCTCAGGCCCCAAGCAGTCCTGACAGCCTTTGCAGGCCACAGCCCAGCTCTCTATGCTGGTGGGACTGGGACTCAGATGGAACTTAATCCTTTTGGTTTGGGTGGGGGAGCATGTAAGAATACACATGTGCATACATACAGACAAAAGTCTGTCCAGGCAGCTGGACCCTCGGCAATAGGCACTATGCTTAAGCAAAAAAATGCACCTAGTTACAAATATTGTGTTTTGATGATGTCCTAAATTTGCTTTGTTGGCAGAAGCTTCCATGAACATGAAAGAAAGCTTCAAGCACTAGCCTCTTGGTGAGTCCTAGTGCTCCTGCTCTCCACCTTGCTGGGTCCGTGCTTATATATCAATGTGGGCTTCTTCTTTCTCATACTGACCTTGCACCTCCGAAAGACAGGCTATGTACCACCCCCCTCCACAGGTAGGGCTGACAATAAAAGACTCCCCAAGGTATGAGCTAGCCAGACATACTGAACAGAAGTCTTTGGATACACCAAACTAGCCTGGCATGTAGACTGTAGAGGAGGCCCAGAACTCACCGCTACAATAGTTTTCTTAGTTGGGATGTAGTGAAATAACCACATTGGCAACGTGGCCATGCAAAGCACCACCATCAGACCACATTGTGCACTCTGCACCAAGAACATGGCAAAGTGCACTGAATGTCATGGCGTCCTTTGGGTCCTGAAACATGCTAATAGATTGTAACAATAACATTCAATTCTTTAGGGCAACTATTTAAGGTCTACTACTACTACTCCTCAGCATTTATATAGCGCTACCAGGCATACGTAGCGCTGTACAGTATAGACATGCAAGAGACAGTCCCTGCTCATTAGAGCTTACAATCTAATCAAGATCACTTTATATGCTCAGCAAGAGCAGAACAGAACCAGACTCAGCACTACTTTCCTTAGAAAGAAAAAAAGTTCACTTAGATCAGTGTTTTCCAGGCCAGTCCCGGTTTTTAAGATATCCACAATGGAGGCAGCGTATGCAAAGCTCTCTCATATGTATATCATTGTGGATATTCTGAAAACCAGACTGGCTGGGGGTACACCGGGACTGGCCCGAGAAACACTGACTTAAGTAGTCGCTTTGCCTTTCTCTGTACACCTTCTCTCCCACACAATTCAATCTACCTCTGCTATACAAAACCTTGGAACAAAAATAACATTTTACCATAAAACTGAAAATTAAAAAACGGGGGGTTGGGGGGGGGGGGTTCAGCAGCAGTGATTAACTGTCACGGCTGAACTCTAAACCAGAATATTCAACGCCAAGTCCACATCTGTCAGTGCTGGAGTAAATCCCACAGGTCTGTAAATTGCCTAAATAGCTTTGAAAATGCCCCCACAAGACACTTTCCCATTAAATTTATGGGTCTACTGCAATGCTCTCAATCCTTTAGCGTCACAAATGGGCCAGGATGTCCATAATGAATATGTACGAGATAGATCTGCATACAATGGAAGGAAATATGCCTGCAAATTTTTCATGCATAGAAAAGCTGTTAAAGACACACCTCTTCGTTGAGCTCCAAGAGGCAGACGTAATCTCTCAACACCACACCACAAGAATTGCACCACCCTCTCTCCAAGGACACTTGTTTAAACCCCTTTCATTTTGTTAATTCCAATTAACATTACCCTTATGTTCATTGTTACCCGTTGACTCACCTGAGTCTGTTTGCTGTTCTATATAAACCGCTATGGCTCAAAAGCGGTATATAAAACCTGTTAAATAAAAAGAAATAAATTAGGATTATCCTGAGAAACCTGACCCCATTTGCAGCCTTCAAAGAGTGAGAGTGAACACCACTGATCTAACGCAACATCTATTACTATTTTTTTGAAAAAAAAGCATTAATATAAATTACTCTTCTTCTCTTTGCAGTTGTTTTAAATGTTAAGTTAAAATGACTGGATCAGTTTTGTGGATGATCGTAGCTACTGCACAGATAAGTGGGCAGGGGAGGAGGTAAGCACAGCTTCGCAGACATGGCAGAGGAAAGTGCTTGGTGAAATGTGGTAGGGAGTGTAAGCAGCGTTGAGGAACAGACTAATGCATTTGACCATTTTTGCGACTATCTGACAGACGCAGGAAGCACAGGAAAGGGATCAATAGGCAGTAGGACTTACTTCTGAGTCTATGGAAAAGCATAGTTACTCACCTGTAACAGGTGTTCTCCAGGGACAGCAGGAATCAGTCCTTACATATGGGTGACGCTGGCACCAACGGAGCCTGCATGGAGCATTTCCCCAGCTTTCAAAGAAAGCCTTTGGGAATGCTACCACACATGCGTGGTCCCCTTTATCTTTATTGACTTTCTTGATATACCGTACTTTCGGAAACCAGCCCAAGGGTGCCATCTTGCTCAGTCAGATGACATGGCTTAGGCAAATGAAAAAAAGGTAAAGGAGGCAACTCCAAGGGGAGGAGGCAGGGTTGCGAGGACTGATTTCTGCTGTCCCTGGAGAACACCTGTTACAGTTGAGTAACTATGCTCTCTCCAGGAACAAGCAGGAAGTCAGTCCTCATATATCGGATTCCCTAGTTTCAGGCTGCTGGGACCCGAACCACGACAGCAGTAATGGCGATCTAGGGAAGGCTGTGAGTTGCAGAGGGCGAGTCCCTACCAAGAGACTCTGCAGACCCCAGGGTCCAGCATCACCATAACTCCGGTAGCCTGAACACTGAAGGGTTGGAAGGCAGGAGTTGCCTATACACCAAGAATGCTTCTGATCACTGCTTGGCCAAAGGCACTGTCCCTGCAGGACTCGCTCTCAAGGCAGTAGTGAGCTGCGAAAGTATGGCCTGAAGACCACATATCAGCCTTACAAGATTTCTTGCATTGGCACTGCACATAGGTTGACCACCGGCACTGCACATAGGTTGGCCACCGGCATGGCCATGGCCATGGCCATGGCCATAGCCCTCACACAATGAGCAGTGATCTGGTGCTCCAGAGAGGCCAGCTCGCTTATAAGTGAGGGTAATGCTGTCTGCCACCCAGTTGGACAGGGTACACTTGGTCACAAGTAGCCCCAGTCTGTTGGGGTCATAAGAGATAAAAAGCTGAGGAGCTTTTCGATGGTCCGTGGTCCTCTGTAGATAAAAGGACAGGGCCCTCTTGCAATCCAGGGTACGAAAGATGACCTCCTCCCTGCCAGCGTGCGGACGTGGGAAGAAGGCAGGGAGAACTACCTCCTGATTGAGGTGAAAAGCAGACACCACCTTTGGGAGGAATTTGGGGTGCATACGAAGCACCATCCTATTCATATAGAACCTGGTATAGGGAGGGTCCACCAGCAGGGCCTGCAGCTCGCTTACTCTGTGGGTTGACGTCAATGCCACCAAGGTGGCCACCTTCCAGGAGAGGTATCTCAGGTGTCAGGTGGCCAAAGGCTCAAACAGCAGCCTAGTGAGCTGGGAGAGCATCACATTTATTTATTTTATTTATTTAACATTTATTCTATACCGCGCTATTATAATCAGCGCGGTGTACATCGAACAAAAACATACTACAATGCATACAAGCAACATTGAGTTTACAATGAACAGGAAATTAAACATGGGATAAACCGGGAAAACTATATACAAGTTAACTCAATACTATGTACAATACTCTAATTCATTTGGAAATTGCATGTGCTTTTGTTGGTGGGTGGTACACGTATGGTGAATAGCGGATGGGCTTGTGTGTAGGCTAACCATTTTCTGTTTGTATTAAGGTGCTAGGGCGGCTGGGGCATGTGGGAAACTTGACGGTTGTGTGTTTGCCTCGGATGGTTTCTGGGTAGCATTTTGTGAACAGGTGGTGTTTCAAGGCTTTTCTGAATAGGACTAAGCTTTTGATGCCACGGATTTCATGGGGAAGGGCATTCCAGCTTAAAAGAGCAAATATAGAGAAGGCCCCGTTGGAGGTAGCCTTTGTACACTTAGTCATCATCTTGGGGACTACTAAGGTGTTCATTGCAGTAGGCCTCCTGTTTCTATTTTCCAGGGTACCGTGGATTAGCTTGCTGATTGGCGTAGGAGGGTAGTTATTTAGGGCTTTGAAGGTAAGGACTAATGACTTGTATTGGAGTCTGGCATGTAAAGGTAGCCAATGCAGATCTTTCATGATAGGCGTTATGTGGTCAGATCTTGACGATCCAGAAAGGACTCTTGCAGCTGCATTCATAGCTAGGCGGAGCGGATTTAAGGTTGATTGAGAGAGACCATGGAAGATGATGTTAGCGAAATCCAGATGTGGGAGAACTAATGCCTGGAAGGTTGTTCTGTAGTCGGTGAAATCCAATAGGGGGCGGAGGTGACGTAGCGTTCTGATCTTATGATATATTGCCTTTGTGACGTTCTTCACATGTGTTGTCATATCCAGGTGCTGGTCCAGTGTCATGCCGAGATAACGGATTGTGGGTTTGGATTTCAACTCTACATTGTTGACAAGTAGTGATGGGGGAGGTATGAACTTACGGTTCCTCGTGACGAATAGAACATCAGTTTTGTCATGATTGATCCGTAGGTTTTGTGTTAACAGCCATTCGGCTACAGCTTCGAAGCAACTGATTATTGGGGAGAACACTGGTTGGTCAATTGTGAATGGCATGTAAAAAAAAGTCATCTGCGTAAGCAAGGCATTGTACGTTGAAGGATCGGATCAAATCACATGTCGGCTGCATATAGATATTGAACATCAGTACTGATAATGACGATCCTTGAGGTACCCCCTGTGTCTGCATTGAGGTCCCATTCCACTACCAGAGGGCGGAGGGGGGGGGGGCTTGGATAGCAGGAGGCCCCTGAGGAAACTGAAGACCAAAGGCTGGCCTGAGAGGGGTTTCCCCTCTATAGGGTGATGGTTAGCTGCTAGATGGTTAGTTAGATTTCATGCCCAAGTGTGAGAGATGCAGTAAGTACTGTAGCACGAGCTTTACCCGACAGCAGAATGGGTTCTCATTCCTTTCTGCACACCAGACGGAGAATCTCCTCCACTTGAAGGCATACACCCTTCTGGTGGATGGCTTCTGGGGGGCCAGGAGGATCTCCTTGTCCTCACTTGAGAGGTTGAAAGGGGCCTGTGCTACACTTTCAGCAGCCACACTGTCAGCATTAGGGACCCCAGGTTGGTGTGTAACAGGGAGCCCCCCTTCCTGGGACAGGAGGTCCAGGTCCTGGCCTAGTGGTACAGGGGTGGCCACCGACAGGGAGAGCAGCAGGGGGATCCAGGGCTGCCTGGGCCAACTGGAAGCAATCAGGATTACTGAAGCATGCTCGCTCTGAATCTTGTAAAGGTACTTGGCTATCAGAGGGGTTGGTGGGAATGCATAAAGCAGGCTCTGTAACCAGATCAGGAACACATCTGCTGTCACCTTCCTGTGGTGTGGCTGAGGAGAGCAAAATTTGGGAAGCTGTGAGTTGTCGGGGAAGTGAACAGGTCCAGCCAGATCTTCCCCAGAGGTGGAAAAGCCTCTGGGTCACTCTGGGATCCAGGCGCCACTCACGAGGCTGCTGAGGTTATCCACCAGGCGATTGTTCTGGCCTGGTAAGTACACTGCCCTCAGAAGAATATGGTTGTGCACTGCAAAAAGGTGGAGGTCCACTGCCTCCTGACAGATGGAGTATGAGCCCATGCCTCCCTGCTTGTTCCCATAGAACATGGCAACCTGATTGTCTGTCTGAGAACCGGGAGGTTGCTCAGGAGGTGGCAGAAGGCCTGAAGGGCAAGGAAGATGGTCCTGAGCTTGAGGAGATTGATTTGCAGGAGGAATTCCTCTGGGGACCAGGTACCCTAGGTGCACTGGCCCTAGCAATGAGCACCCCAGCCCACAAGGGAGGCATCTGCATCAGGACTCTCTGAGAGGTCGGTGCCTGGAAGGGCATTCTTGCCTGAGGTGATGTGGGGACTGCCACCAGGTGAGGGAGGTCACCAGCTGGTGGGTGACCTTCACCCTGTCCCTCAGCCTGCCTGTGGCTTGCGTCCACTGGGAAAAGAGGCACCACTGGGCTGCCCGCATATGCAGGCGAGCCAGAGGCGTAACATGAACTGTCGAGGCCATGTGGCCTAACAGGCGGAGGAGTAGGTGAGCTGGCACTGAATTGCAGCTCTGCACGTCCCTTGCCAGCTGCATCAGGCAGTGGGCTTTTTCCACAGAGAGAAAGGCCTTGACCCGCAGAGTGTCCAGCTGGGCCCCTATGAATTCCAGGTCTTGGACCGGGGAGAGGCTGGACTTGGGGTAGTTGATGATGATGAATCCCAAATGCTTCAGGGTGCGGATAGGGAGCCTTGTGGCTCGACTGGCCTCGAGAGGTGTGCTGCCTCTGATGAGACAGTCATCCTAGTAAGGGAAGACGTGGGCCTCTTGGAGGTGCACATAGGTGGCCACGACTGCCAGGATTTTTATAAAGACCCTTGGAGAGGAGGCGAGGCCAAACAGCAGCACCCTGTACTGGTAGAGCTCCCCCCCCCCCCCCCCAGAAATTTCAGGTAATGCCTGTGGGAGGTGTGGATCAGGATATGGGTGTAAGCATTTTGAGATCCAAGGAGCAGAGCCAGTCTCCCTGGCGGAGGTAGGACAGCAGTGTTCCAAGGGAGAGCATTTTGAACTTCTCCCGCACCAGGAATTTGTTCAAACTGTGCAGGTCCAGAATGGGCTGGAGGTTCCTTGTTCTTTTTGGGACAAGGAAATACCTTGAGTAGAATCCCTTTCCCCAGAGGTGTTGGGATACAGGTTCCACCACCCTGTCCCTGAGCAAGCCTGTAAGTTTTGTGGCGAGCAAGGCCTGGTGGAGGAGAGGCTGTGGTGGCTCTCCTAGGAAAAAGTCTGGAGGGTTCTGCTGTAGATGGAAGTACCCCTCCTGCACCACCTGCAGAACCCACTGGTCTGTGGTGATGCTGACCCGTGGGCAAAAGAGGCCAGTCAACCCCCCTGTGGGCTGAAGTGGGACTCCCGGGGGAGGGGAGGCCCAGCCTAGGGAATCAAAAGCTTCCCCCCCAGTTGGGTGGGAGCTGGTGTCTGGGGCTTGGGAGCCTTGAGCTTCCTGGGCCTGTGTCCCTGGCTTTTTGGTTGTGAGGCCTGGTGAGGCTGCCCCAAGTAAGGCTGATAGTGGCCAGTCTGGGGGTAGCCCCTTTTCCTTGGGGAAAAAAAAGACTTTTTCCCGTGAGGATTTTTTCCTGGGGAGGGTCGAGGTCTTTTTGGACAGCCTTGGCCGGGTCACTACCTCGGCCTCAATTTCTACAGCCTTATCAGACATTGGTTTCCCGAATAGATTCTCACCATTGCAAGGGACATCCAGCAACTTTTCCTGTATCCACTGCTCCAGGTCCTAGGTCTGTAACCACACCTGGTGCCAGGTGCAGATGCCAGTGGCTGCAACCCTGGCCGCAGACTTAACATAAGAACATAAGATCTGCCATACTGGGTCAGACCAAGGTCCATCAAGCCCAGTATCCTGTTTCCAACAGTGGCCAATCTAGGTCATACGTACCTAGCAGTTTACCCAAAAGTGGAGTGGAGGAGTGGCCTAGTGGTTGGGGCAAGGTACTTCAGGCCGGAAGGTCGGGGGTTCAAATCCCACTAGAGGACAGCAACCTTGGGCCGGAAGGACTGGGGTTTCTAGTCCCACAGGTGCTCCTTGTGGTCTTGGGCAAGCCACTTAACCCTCCATAGCCCATGTTCCCTGTAAAATAGTTATCTCCAAGTTATAATGCCCTGTTCAATGTAATTTCAGTTTGTTCAATGTAAACCGCACTGATGCAGAATAGCGCGGTATATAAGAGAATGTAAATAAATAAATAAAATAAATAAAAGACACAGGTTTCACAATGCTTGTACTGGGTCAAGCATTGATATCCTGTGTCCCTTCTTAATAATGGTTTATGGACCTTTCCTCCAGGAACTTGTCCAAACCTTTTTTAAACCCAGCTACACTAACAGCCTTTACTACATCTTCCGGTAACAAATTCCAGAGTTTGATTACATGTTGAGTGAAAAAATATTTCTTTTATTAGTCTTAAATAGTTTACCTTGTAGCTTCATTGCATGTCCCCTAGTCTTTCTATATTCTGATAACGTAAACAAGCGATCTATGTTTACCCGTTCCACTCCATTCATTAATTTATAGACTTCTATCATATCTCCCCTCAGCCGTCTCTTTTACAGGTTAAAGAGCCCTAACCTTTTTAGCCTTTCTTCATAGGAGTATCCTTCCATCCCCTTTACCATTTTGGTGGCTCTTCTCTGAATCTTTTTTAATATTGCTATATCCTTTAAGATACGGCGACCAGAATTGCACACAATATTTAAGGTGCGGTCTCACCATGGAACGATATAGAGGCACGGGAGAGGAATTTGGAACAGACTTGAATGGCTGCTGCTAGGGACTGGAACTGTTGCAGAGGTTCCCCGGCGAGGCCCACCGAGAACCCCGAGAGGTCCTGTATCAGGCACTTAAGGTACATCCTATGTACAATTTGTATGCCTGTATTCGGCACCCTAGTATGGCACCCTGGTAGTACCCATGGCGTTGAGGGCCCAGGCTTTCCTGCCAGAGGTGAACCGAGGAGTAGGTCCTTTGACTTTTCAGTTTTTGCATGGAGGACTCCACCACCATTGAGTTGTGGTGGAGTTGTGGCTTATGGAACCTGGGGCCCTTCCGGACACGGTAGATTGCGTCAAGATGCTGACTGACCACTGGCACCAAGGCTGGGGACTTTCACATCCAGAGGCGCAGTCTTTCCAGGATAGGTGCAACTGGCACCGTGAGAGTCTCCTTGGGAGGGGACTCATATTGTAGGATCTCAAACTCCTCAGTGCGCAGGTCCTCCTCAGACTCCATCTGGATTGAGAGAGCTCGGACCATGTCACAAATGAAGTCATGAAAGGCCACGTCCTCAGGTGGGGAGTGGCACAGAGGCTCCGGGGGAGATGGCTCAGAGGGAAAGTCCTAGTGTCAGGAGATCTCCAGTGAGGCCTCGTCCTCGGTCTCCCAGTCGGAACCCGAGGGCGTCGAGGAGTCAGCCCCAGTGGCAGCTCCGAGGAACCAGGCCCCCCAGAGGACCTGGGGTCGAACTCCCGGAAACCTGCCAGGGAGGACCAGATCCCAGAAGAGCATGATCGAGACCTCGATCGACACAGAGGACTTACCTGAGGCCGGTGGCACTCGGTGCCAAGTTCGACACCCGGAGGCTCCCCCAAGGCTGGGGGGGGGGCCTGGTATCAGGGCCAATGATGCTGGGGGGCCCGACAACACCCGCTGCAAGGCCAAGATGGAGGAGAGGCTCTTCTCCATGGCCGCCAGGCAGGACTCGAGGCCCGATGACTGTGCAGCACCCGGCATAGACACTGAAGCCCTCTGATCAGACACCGGCATTCTGGAGAGTGCATCCTCGAGGAGGACTATAGGCTCACGGGTCCTGACACGGTCTCCGCCGGCTGAGGACTCATGTCATGACTTTGAGGGTGCTGCTTGGTTGCCTGAGTCCCAGCGAGACACCTTGCCAGGTTTGATTGGAGGCACCTTATTTTTAAGAGGGTCTGGGCTGCACCGGAGGAGCTACCACCGTGGGACTCAGGATACCTGGACCTCTCACAAAGGGCTGGCTTTGGGGCTCTGCAATGGGGAAGCTGGGGCAGAGTCAGATCTTGGAAACAGCTTCCCCTGCAATCCAGACCACCTCCCATTGGTTTTAGGGGTCATGGCCTGGCACTGGTCACAGATGGAACTGTCGTGATCCAGGCCCAGGCAGCAGATGCAGCAGTCATGAGTATCAGTGACTGAAAGAGTCTGACTGCAGTGGTCACATTTCTTGAACCCACCGGGAGACATGGTGTGAGACACCTGTCCGGGGTTGAGGACCCCCAGGAAAAAAAAGGAATGAAGGCCAGTCGAGGAGGAACCTTGAGGAAACACAAGAAAAAGGGGAGCCGAGAATGGCATTGGTGGTGTCGCCTCGAGGCAGGAAAGGAACCTGTACACAAACCGGACAAATGGAAGGAATTTTAGATCTTTTTCCGGGAGAGTAGAGGACCACGTCCGTTGGGCTCCACGGAAAAAAAGGAGACTGAGCAAGATGGCACTCTTGGGAGGGAAGGGGACCACTCATGCATGGTAGAATTCCCAAAGGCTTTCTTTGAAAGCTGGGGAAATGCTCCATGCTGTTCCGTCAGCGCCGACGTCACCCATATGTGAGAACTGACTTCCTGATTGTTCATGGAACAACCACCCTTCACAATGCACAGAGCAAGTGGGAGTGACAACGCTAGCTAGGAAGAGACTGGCGTATGACATTCACCATCGCAAGACAAGACATTGAGCACGGAAACATGGCTCGCAGACCGCGGCTAGATGAGAACTCAGAGAATCACTATAAGGAAATACCAATGGAATCGGAAGAGATTCCTGGTTACTGGGGCTTTTTTTTTTTTAAACAATTATGGTTCCTGTTTTGTTTTCCATGCAGATGTCTGAGAAGCTTTAATTTCAAGTCAGAAATAATACATCTGTGGTCAATATTATTGGCACTTTTGCATTTTAGGTATATTGTGCATAATATCTTAAGAAATAATTGGAAATATTCCAACTGTATGTTGTCATAATATTTTTATTAGTATGTTCAAAGGTATACAACAAAAAAAAGAGATCTGTAGATGTAGTAATTTCTCAGAAAAAAAACAAAACAAAATATGACCTGGACAGAATTAATGGCACCCTTCACTAATATTTGGTTGTGCAATCCTTGGCAGTGATGACAACTTCCAAACATTTCTTGCAGCCATCTATAGGTTTCGTACATCTGTCTGCTGGTAGTTTCTCCCACTCTTCAACTGAGATTTGCTCCAGTTCATGAATGTTTCCAGGATTCCTTTTACCAATGGCAGATTTCAGCTCTTTCCAAAGGTTCTCAATTGGATTGAGGACTCATTGCTGGCCAGTTTAAACAGTCCATTTTTTCCTTTTTAATCATTCTTTTGTACTTTTGGATCATTGTCCTACTGAAGGACCTATGACCTTCGACCCAGACCTAGCTTTCTGGCAGTAGGTACTACATTTTGTTCCAAAATACCATGGTAGTCCTCTTACTTCATGATTCCTTTAATACGTTCCAGGCCTCCAGTTCCTGAGGCAGCAAAATAGTTCCACAGTATTATGGAACCTCCACCATATTTAACTGTAGGAAGGTGATTTTTTTTCCTTAGAAGCTTTATTTCTTCGCCTGTAAGTGTATCGCTGGTCTGCGTTGCCAATGAGCTCACATTTGGTTTCATCTGTCCACAGAACATTTTCATAAAAGGATTGTGGTTTCTCAAGGTGGGTTTGCGCAAAGATCAGACGTCCCTTTTTTATGTCTGTCTTAGATCAGTGGAATCCTCCTTGGCCTTTGCCCATGAAGTCCTTCTTTGTTTAGTGCATGGCGTATGATGCGGGTTGAAACCATCACTCCAGATTGCTCCAGGTCAGCCTTAAGCTCTTTGGATGTTGTATGTGTTGTTTTCCAACAGTTTGCACTAATCTTTGAAGACTTCTTGGGTTAATTTTCATCTTCCCACCACGTCCTGGGAGGTTCTTGACAGTTCCATGAGCAGAAAACATCTTAATAAAACTGCAAAATGTAGACACGGTAATCCCAAGGTCTTTGGAGAAGGACTTGTACCCTTTTGGCGTTTGATGTTTAGTGATAATGACTTTTCTGACAGTCTCAGGCAGCTCTCTTGTTTTCATCATTGTGAAAATGGAACAGGGAGTGAATGTGGCCATTTTAAACATTAGAGCCACCATTCATTGGTTGATTCAAGTCATGTGAGTACGGACAATTGATCACAGGTGCTTCTGATTTTACTGCAATGGAAACATGATTCGTCTGTTCCAACTGATTTGAATTGTTTATAAGGGTGTCAATCATGTCCTGGCCATGTTCCAGTTTTTATATTATTTCCTACTATTTCTTTTTTTAATTGGAATTGTTTTATTTGATTCCTGTGTGTGTCAAATATGTGTGCATATATAGACCAAAGCCATTTCACTGGCCACTTTTTTTTGAGATATTGGACATTAAGAGGTTGAACTGCAAGGGTGTCAATAATAGTGACCACAACTATCATTCAGTCACAGGCAGCCCCTGACTACTTGTAAGGCCTCTATAAAGTTTAACTTTATAGAGGGAGGAGTGGCCTAGTGGTTGGGGCAAGTTACCTCAGGCCAGAAGGTCGGGGGTTCAAATCCCACTAGAGGACAGCAACCTTGGGCCGGAAGGACTGGGATATCTAATCCCACAGGTGCTCCTTGTGGTCTTGGGCAAGCCACTTAACCCTCCATTGCCCATGTTCCCTGTAAAATAGTTATCTCCAAGTTATAATGCCCTGTTCAACGTAATTTCATTTTGTTCAATGTAAACCACCTTGATGATATGAAAGGCGGTATATAAGAAATGTTAAATAAATAAATAAATAAACTAGGGTAAAAATTCACATTTGCCACAAAAAGCCCAAGAACTGTTTATAAAAGGGAGGAAGGGGTGAATAGCTTGGGTCCTTTACCAAAAAAGTGATCGTTTTGGAACAGATAGTCAGGGAGCAGGACGTCCAAGCCATGAAAATGTTTTATCTTGAGAGTCTTCTAAACTTCTACTGAGAACATTAAAAAAAGCCAGTAAACTAATGTGGTTAACCTGCACCATTTTCCACATAGTTGGAGATTCAATACTCCTTTATGCACTGGGACATAGTCGCTGACTTCTGGATTTTTGCATCCTCACAGAGCATGAGCCCACAGCAATGCAGGCACGTCTCTGTTTATTTATTTAGCTGTATTTATATCCCGCTTTTCACCGGGTCAAAGCGGTCAGTTGGGAGATACATTTAACACGAGGGGATATGACACACATACGCTAATACTTACAGGGAACATGGGCAATGGAGGGTTAAGTGGCTTGCCCAAGACCACAGGAGTGCCTATAGGACTAGAAATCCCAGTCCCTCCGGCCTGAGATTGCTGTCCCCAGGTGGGACTTGAACCCCCGGCCCTCCGGCCCGAAGTACCTTGTCCTAACCACTAGGCCAGTCCTCCTGTGCTCACAATACTTTTCCCAAGATAAAATTGTTCCGAGCATGTCATTTTATTTCATTTCTAAAATGTCAGCTGACCATAGAGATGGGCAGTATGTCGCCTTCATTTGAGATGAGATCTATGGACTCTGGCCCATTCCCCTATCTGCTACAATAGTGCGGACTCCAGAGTAGTGCAGACTTTACTCTCATCACCCCAGGAGCCATGCTTCTGTGCTGCATGCATGGATGGATTCTAACCTGCACAGAGAGGTGGGTATAATTCTAAATAAAGGCTGCAAGGGGGGGGGGGGGGGGTGAGAGACGCAAATTATCTGAAGCAGCGGGTACAACTTCTAAACTAAAGCAGCGAAAGGGTGAACTACATGGAGCAGCGGGTACAACCCCTAAACCTTTGAAAGCTACAATAATGTATTAAAAGTTAGTTCCAAAAAAATGTATCTTATTATTTCCTTTTTTGTTTCTCTTTTTAACTATTCATATCCAGAAGGAACCAGGAACCTCTGAGCACCTTGAGACTCTTATTCAAAAGATGCCCAACAACAGAATTGGTTCTAACTCTGCCGACACATTATGCAAACCCACACTAAACATCAAGACCACTGTTTCAACTTCAAAGAGGGCTTTCTCCCTCTTTGCTCCAAAAGCGTAGTTACTCACCTGTAACAGGTGTTCTCCAGGAGCAGCAGGAATCAGTCCTCACTTATGGGTGACGTCGGCGCCGACGGAGCCCTCGCGGAGCAATTTTCCCCAGCTTTCAAAGAAAGCCTTTGGGAATTGCAGCGCGCATGCGCGGTCGCCTTCCCCGCCCAAGGGTGCCATCTTAGCCAGTCAGATGACATAGCTAAAAAAGACAGCATAAAAATTTGCAAAAAAAACTAAAGCAGATGATTGCAACTCCAAGGGGAGGAGGGAGGGTTGTGAGGACTGATTCCTGCTGCTCCTGGAGAACACCTGTTACAGGTGAGTAACTACGCTTTCTCCAGGACCAAGCAGGAAGTCAGTCCTCACTTATGGGACTCCCAAGCTTAAGGCTACCGGAGACCCCAAGCACAAAAATGAGCTCCCTCTAGCTCAGCAGCACAGAAGGAAAGAATCTTCGCTGAATCATTACCCACCGGTAGCCCACATCCGGGATGGAGGGTAGGAGTTGCTCAGACCTCAAAGAGATTACGGAGGACTGCCTGTCCGAAAGCACTGTCCCTGCGGGACTCCCTCTCGAGACAGTAAATGGACCGCAAAAGTCTGGCTCGAAGACCAAGTAGCGGCCCGGCAGATGTCTGCCAGCGGAAACAGAGCGGAGGTAAGCCACTGACGTGGCCTTTGCCCGAACGCAATGAGCCGTGACTCGACCGTCCAAGGAGAGTCCGGCTGCCCCATAAGCCCAAGAGATACAGTCCGCAACCCAGATGGACAGAGTACGCTTGGAGACCGGGAGCCCCAATTTATTGGGGTCAAAAGACACAAAAAGCTGAGCAGCTTTACGGTGCTCCCGCGTACGGTCAAGGTAGAAGTTCAATGCCCTTCTACAGTCCAGGACCGTTTCAGCTCGGCAGGAGTGTGGTCTGGGGAAGAAGGTTGGAAATACCACCTCCTGATTGATATGAAAAGGGGAGACCACTTTTGGAAGAAATTTTGGGTGAGTCCGTAGGACCACCCGATTTTTGTAGAGCCGAGTGTAAGGGGGATCAGACACGAGGGCCTGCAATTCACTTACGCGTCTAGCGGAAGTGAGGGCTATCAAGAACAATGTTTTCCAAGACAGAAAACGGAGAGAACAGGTAGCCATAGGTTCAAAAGGCGGACAGGTGATCCGCTGTAAAACCACATTCAGGTCCCAGTCAGGCGCTGGCGGGCGCAGAGGTGGTTTAAGTAGAAGGAGACCTCGGAGAAACCTCGCTACGAGAGGGTCGCTGGAAAGAGGTCTGCCGTCCACCGGCACATGATGTGCTGAAAGAGCACTGAGGTGAACTTTGACGGAGTTGGACTTAAGTCCCAGATTAGAGAGGTATAGCAAGTACTGCAAGATCACCGACACCGGGCAGGAGAAGGGATCCTGAGACTGTTGGGTACACCAACGGAGAAGAAGAACGACGCCATTTAAGGGCGTAGCATTTGCGGGTAGAAGGTCGTCGCGAAGCTAAGACGACCTCCTCCACCTCTGTTGGCAGGAGAAGGGGAGCAAGGACTACCCTCTCAGCAGCCAGGCCATGAGGTTGAGAGACCTGAGGTTGGGGTGTAGCAGAGACCCCTGATCCTGAGTGAGGAGATCCGGTTGTAACCCCAGAGGGAATGGATCCTCTACCGCTAATTGCAGCAGGAGTGGAAACCACGGCTGTCTGGGCCAGCGAGGGGCCACCAGGATCATGAAGGCTTTGTCTCGGAGAACCTTGAAAAGAGTCCGGGAGACTAGCGGGATGGGAGGGAAAGCGTACAGAAGGCTCCCCGACCATGAGAGTAGGAAAGCGTCCGCCGCAACTCGAAGGGGGTGTGGCTGACGAGAGCAGAAGCGAGGAAGTTGCCGGTTGTGAGGACTGGCAAAGAGATCCATCGTGGGGAGGCCCCACTTCAGAAAGAGCTTCTGAACTACCAAGGGATCCAGGCACCACTCGTGCGGCTGAAGGATCCTGCTGAGCTTGTCCGCCAGGCAATTTTCTTGGCCTGGGAGATAAACTGCCTTGAGAAGAATGCCGTGACTGACGGCCCAAGAGCAGAGCTTCCTTGCTTCCCGACAGAGAAGGAAGGAGCCCGTGCCCCCCTGCTTGTTCACGTAGAACATGGCAACTTGATTGTCCGTCTGGACAAGGACGGACTGGCGAGAGGTCAGGTGGGAGAAGGCCTTGAGAGCCAAGCGGATCGCTCTGAGCTCCAGGAAGTTGATCTGCTGAGCAGACTCCCACGCGTTCCAGAGACCCTGAGTACATGCCCCTTGGCAATGTGCTCCCCAGCCCAGGAGGGATGCATCTGTCGTCAGCACCCGGGCCGGCTGAGGTGGCTGAAAAGGCATGCCGAGCACTAGGTTCGGCCGATGAAGCCACCACTGAAGAGACGAGGCCAGCGGCTCGGAGACGCGCACTAGGTCCGCTAGGCCGCCCGTGGCCTGTTGCCACTGCTTGCGGAGACACCATTGAGCAGGCCGCATATTCAGGCGGGCATTGGGGGTCACATGGACGGTGGAAGCCATATGGCCGAGCAGTCTCAGGAAAGCGCCTGGCGGAGACCAGGGCTGGCTGCGAAAACGGTCGGCTAGGTCCATGAGCCGTTGAGCCCTGTCGAGCGGTAGGAACGCTCGTGCCTGAGGAGTGTGCAGCCTTGCGCCGATGAACTCGAGATCCTGTGAGGGGAGCAAAGTGGACTTTGCGAAGTTTATAACAAAGCCCAAGTGCGGCGTGTGGCGTTGGTGACCTCCGGAGCGGACGCTGCTCTGATGAGCCAGTCGTCGAGGTACGGAAAGACATAGAGGCCGTGAAGCCGGAGATGGGCCGCCACCACCGCGAGGCATTTTGTGAAGACCCGCGGTGCGGAGGACAGGCCAAAGGGCAGTACTCTGTACTGGTAATGATTTCCTGCCACCACAAACCTTAGGTATTGGCGGTGGCTTGGGTGGATGAGGATGTGCGTGTAGGCATCCTTTAGATCCAAGGAGCATAGCCAATCTCCCTGCTGGAGGTAGGGCAGAAGGATTCCAAAGGTAAGCATCTTGAACTTCTCCCGCACGAGGAACTTGTTGAGGTTGCGCAAGTCCAGGATGGGTCTGAGGCCTCCCGTCCGCTTTGGTACTAGAAAGTACCTGGAATAAAAGCCTTGACCTCTCAGGTGGTGGGGCACTGGTTCCACCGCCTGCTCCTGCAGAAGACCCGCTAACTCCTGAAGGAGTAGTTCCCTGTGCAGAGGGGGTCGTGGAGGTTCTCCCGGAAAGTAGGAGGGAGGGATCTGGTGGAAGTGGAGAAGATATCCTTCTCTCACGACCTGAAGCACCCAGGCATCTGAGGTGATGCTGGACCACCTGTGGGCGAAGTGAACCAGCCGGCCTCCGGTGCTGGGAGGAACCAGCGGGGGGGGAGAGGCTATGCATAAGGAGTCAAAAGCCCCCACCCTGCTGAGCAGGGGCTGGTGGTGCAGGCTTGGGGGCTTGCTGCCTACGGGACCCGTTACCCCGTCCCTTGGCCTGCTGGCCCTGTTGGGGAGCTGCAGGGGCCTGATAATGGGGGTATCGTTTGTAGGCAGCCGCCTTCCTCGGGTAAAAGGACTTCTTTCCTGAGCCCTTCTTTTTCTGGGAAGGGGCGGAGGTCTTCCTAGAAAGCCTAGTCCTGGTGAGAGTCTCCGTCTCAATTTGTGCAGCCTTTTCAGCCATGGGCTTGCCAAAGAGGTTTTCGCCTCGGCAGGGGACATCGACCAACTTGTCCTGCACCCAGGGCTCAAGGTCGGACGACTGAAGCCAAGCCTGTCGGCGGGCACCGATGCCGGCTGCGGCCACTCGAGCCGATGCTTCAAAGCCATCATAGGCTGCTCGGGATATGAATTTTGAGCATTCCCGAATGCCAGTGGACAAGGCCAGGAACCTCCGCAAGGGTTCCTCGGACAAACCAGCGGAGAATCCGGCTAGCTCTTTAGCCAGGGCTCGGAGATACATGCCCATGTATAGCTGGTAGGTCTGGACACGACACGCAAGCATAGAGCCCTGGAAACACTTCTTACCAAGGCCATCCAGGTTACGGGCCTCCCTGCCAGGAGGCACCGAGGAGTGCATCTTCTGGCTCTTAAGACGATGCATGGCCGATTCCACTACCATGGAATGGTGTGGTAGCTGTGCTTTTTGGAAGCCAGGGCTCTTGCGGACTCGATAGATAGAATCGACCCGCTTGCTCAGGACCGGCGAGGTGGCCGGACTCTCCCACATGCGGAAGAGTAGTCGTTCCAGCATGGGAGGAACCGGTACAGTAAAGTGTTCCCTGGCGGGAGAGTCATACTGGAGGGCGTCGTGCTCTTCGGCTCGAGGCTCCTCCTCGGGGTCCGCAGGGAAGGCCAAAGCCTTGGCCATATCCCTGACGAAGTCCGAGAACCGGGCATCCTCCGGGGGGGACTGCTTCCGAGGTTCGGACTCAGGTGAGTCCGAGGGGACACACCGAGTCCGGAAAGAATCAGGCGACTCTTCCTCTTCAGACTCCCAGACCGACTCCGACGAGGACTCGGTGGGGTCGGCCCGGGCAGGGCACGGCGCCTGCCGCCCCGATGCCGAGGGAGTCGGCGTCGGCGGCCTCGGTCCCGAACGGGAGGCCGAGGGTGACCTCGACCGAGGATCGACTCGAGTTCGCATGGACTCGAGGATCGGCTCGGTCTCCGGGGTCGACTTAGACGTCGACGTCCCGGCGGTCGGGGCAGCGGCGCCAGCGAAGCCAGCGAGCAGTGCCCGCTGCTGGTCCATGAAGGCAGACAGTCTGCTCTCCAAGGCCGTCAACCTGAGTCCGAGCTCAGGTGACCCAGCAGCCCCCGACGGCGTCGGGCCCGACGTCGGCTGTCGCAGAGGCGAGTCCAGGAGGACCACAGGACTTACCCGAGCAGGCAGCTCCGACTCCAGGCGAGGTCGCTTCGTGAGGTGCTCCTTCTCCAAGGACCCGGGACGGCTATCGGGGCTATGCGACCTGGCCCTCGCGGAGCCAGGAGCGTCCACCAACGCCGCCCTCGCGGGTTTCACCTTACGTCGATGGTCCCCGGAGGGAGAACCCCTGTCGGAGGAACTCCGGCGACGGTCCGAGCTGGAACCCTTGGAGGCGGAGGCCTCCGACGAGGTCCGGGTACGGCTGGGGTCAGCGAAGATCCTATCCCGCTGATGCCGCCGACTTCTCAACGCTTTGGAGGACATTTTGCCGCAGGGCCCACAGATCATTTCTTCATGATCCGGGCCCAGGCAGCGGAGGCAAAAGTCGTGTGTGTCAGTTAGTGACATATTTCGGTCACACTGACCACACCGCTTGAAACCACTGGCAGCCATCGGGGGAAAAAGGGCCCCGGCGAGGTCAAAGGACCGGGCTGCCAGGGAAAAAACCGAAAAACGAAAACTGACTAAGTCAGAAAAACCGAAAAAGAAGAAGAGGACTCGTGACCGGCGTCGCGAGTCCGGGCGGGAAAAAGACCGGCGTCGAACCAAAGGAAAAAAGAGTAAATTATGAAGAAATATCAACTTTTTCGCGGGGACACGACGGGTACGTCTGTAGGGCTCCGCGGAAAAAAGAAGACTGGCTAAGATGGCACCCTTGGGCGGGAAGGCGACCGCGCATGCGCGCTGCAATTCCCAAAGGCTTTCTTTGAAAGCTGGGGAAAATTGCTCCGCGAGGGCTCCGTCGGCACCGACGTCACCCATAAGTGAGGACTGACTTCCTGCTTGGTCCTGGAGAACACCTGTTACAGGTGAGTAACTACGCTTTTGGAGCAAAGAGGGAGAACTTTGCACTCAGTACCGAGCTCTAGGGAGCTGTGCTGTCCCAGTGACAGGCAATAACGTCACCCATTGTGCACGTGATCAGTCCTGCTCAATGGAAAATGCTTTGTATTTGCTTGACAAACACCACGTACACTTTCATAGTTGATATAGTACGATCCTTTCTGTGAATAGGTTTAAAAGGGTTTGAGAAGCTTGAGGGTCCAGCAGCAGAAGAGAAAGTAAACTCAAGGACAATGCTGCAAGTCATTCAAAATAAGGCAAGTCGTGTCTATTACCTCTTTAACGAAGATACACAGAGCTTTGAAGGGTTCTTTTTTCTGAATTTGCTACTATTTTATAGCAAGCACCAAGCAAGATGGAAGCATATTCTGAACACAGATCAGACAGTCAATAAGCTGATTTTTGGCAAGCACTGCTATGTGGAAGGATCTGGGTTTCAAGTCCAGCTTAGATCTTCCAACCTACAGGGTCAAGTGGAGCCGCAGAGGCCGTGGAAACAACAGTAATAGGCTCCAAGGAACAGAATACTGTAGGCATCACGCAATGGTTGCATCTAACATGTGTTTTCAGGGCCCATGATCACAAGGTTCTAGAACGCACGCAGGCGCATGGTGCCCAGCTGATGCCTGACTGCAATGACTGGACTAAGGCATGGCGGGAGGGGATATAAGTGAGGAAAGAATGAGGATGGGCCTGGGTGCTCTATAAAAAGATTCCCCATAATGTCGGGCTTGTTTTATTTTTATTAACACGTTTCCTGAAGGAAGGCAGGCTGCTGAGGCTGATCTAGCATTGGCAACCACACAGTTATGGCTGGGTAAAGGAAGTCGTTATGGAGACAGTATACCTTCAAATCTAATGTGTTGTTCTATGCATACGTTAATCTTCAAAACGCCCTGCTGGTGTACCAAAGGTTTCAAAACAGATCTCTTGCAGTTATCAGCTCCTTGGAAGGAGAATAATGCAAGCTTAGTTCTTAAATCAAACACATATTCAAATGAGTGCATATTTTAATGTACCAATCTATTCACAAGGGGCATACAAAGCTTCAGAGATACCCTAAGCTGATTGATTCCTAGCATTCATTTGCATGAGAAAGAAAGGGCCCCCAAGGCATATTTTCCCCCTGTATGTGAAGCCAAGACTATTTCCAGCCAGCCATTCGCTAACTAATTCAGGTTGCACTTGCCCTTTGGCTCACCTCCCTCTGGTTACCAGGCAACTGCAGCATCACTCATGTGTGTTTCCTACAGAGTTATTACCTCTCGTTCACATGTTCCACTACAAGGACTTTCGGCTGTGCCTATTTGGCTGATTTTAAAACAGCTAAAAGTTGTGTTTTTTGTTTTTTTTTAAAGCAAAATGTTGAGTATGAGAACATGTGGTGAGTGGGCTACTTTTACTGGCCTGTAGTAGATAGATATTTGCAGAGGCAACAAAAGCTTGATTAGGAATTTTAATATGGAAACTTTGCTTCTGCTGTGTCTACTGCGTGTCTGAAGAGACTATCTCCCCGACAAATCAGCAAGCTGCTCCTGCACAATGGGCTGTAAAGTCTGAGGTCCAGAAGCACAAGAGTCTCCAGGCACCAACACTCGCCGAAGAGGCTGTTGATGCCATATCAAAAATACCATTTTGTTGCTTGGACAACTTTATCCACACTCCTTCCCTTGTGTCACTAGGGAGTGGTACTGCACAGCTTTCTCTGGATGGAGAAAGTTGACAAACTTGTCCAAGTGACACATGATATTCTGCAGCTGCATGCCCAGTGAAAAGCTGATAGGCCACTATGCAGGATGTGAGCCTAGTGTTCTGGAAAAAAAACCTGTCTCCCTAAATAAGCCAAGGTCCTAGCCTCACTCCCTGGGGGTACCAAAGAGTGAGGCTTGAAAAATCTTGGCCCTTTTGAGGACGGATTAGACAATCGTGGAGTTGAGCTTCTCAAATTTGGGAGCCTTCTAGACTTCATACATAGCTTCTAGTCAGCAGGAAGGTTGATTCTATTTTGTATATAATTTTAAATTTGAAGGGTAGTATAGTACATTCGTAGGGGTAGTATAGTACATTCGTAGCAAAAAACCCGTGAGAGAGTCAGTTGGTCCATTAGATGATAAAGGGGTTAAAGGAGCACTAAGAGGCGACAAGGCGATAGCGGAGAGACTGAATGAATTCTTTGCTTCGGTCTTTACTGAGGAAGATGTAGGGATGTTACCCACGACTGAAGTGGTATTTAAAGGTGTGGAAGAATTGAAGGAAATATCGATACATCGGGAAGATGTCCTACAACTCTTAGATAAACTGAAGAGTAGCAAATCACCTGGGCCGGATGGTATACATCCAAGGGTGTTGAAAGAACTGAAATTTGAGATTGCAGACCTGCTATCAGTAATCTGTGAACTATCATTAAAATCATCTCTAATACCTGAGGATTGGAGGATCGCCAATGTAACACCAATTTTTAAAAAGGGTTCGAGGGGTGATCCGGGAAACTACAGACCGGTGAGCCTGACATCAGTACCGGGAAAAAAAAATGGTAGAAACCATCATAAAGAATAAAATTACTCAGCATATAGATAGTCATGACCTAATGGGAGACAGCCAACATGGCTTTAGACAAGGAAGATCTTGTCTTACTAATCTGTTATGTTTTTTGAAGGAGTGAATAAACAGGTGGACAAAGGTGAGTCGGTTGATATTGTGTATCTGGACTTTCAGAAAGCCTTTGACAAGGTCCCTCATGAGAGACTTTTGGCAAAACTAAAGAGTCATGGGATAGGAGGCAGTGTACTACTGTGGATCAGGAACTGGTTAAAAGATAGAAAGCAGAGAGTAGGGCTAAAATGGCCAATTTTCCCAATGGAGAAAGGTGAATAGTGGTGTACCCCAGGGATCTGTGCTGGGTCCGCTGCTTTTGACATATTCATAAATGACCTGGAAAGTGGAATAACGAGTGAGGTTATCAAATTTGCTGATGACACAAAACTATTTAAAGTTGTTAAAACCCAGGAGGATTGTGGAAAATTGCAAGAGGATCTTGATAAATTGGAAGACTGGGCATCAAAATGGCAGATGAAATTTAATGTGGAGAAGTGCAAGGTTATGCACCTAGGGAAGAACAACCCAAACTATGGTTACACGATGCAAGGTTCCACATTAGGAACCACCACCCAAGAAAAAGATTTAGGCGTCCTTGTAGATACCATGTTAAAACCCTCGGCCCAGTGTGCAGCGGCGGCCAAGAGAGCAAATAGAATGCTAGGTATGATAAGGAAAGGAATGGAAAATAAAACAAAAGATATTATAATGCCTCTATATCGTTCCATGGTGAGACCGCACCTTGAATATTGTGTGCAATTCTGGTCGCCGTATCTTAAAAAGGATATAGCGATTTTAGAAAAGGTTCAGAGAAGAGCCACCAAAATGGTAAAGGGGATGGAAGGCTACTCCTATGAAGAAAGGCTAAAAAGGTTGGGGCTCTTTAACCTGGAAAAGAGACGGCTGAGGGGAGATATGATAGAAGTCTATAAATTAATGAACGGAGTGGAACGGGTAAACGTAGATCGATTGTTTACCTTATCAGAATATAGAAAGACTAGGGGACATGCAATGAAGCTACAGGGTAAAACTATTTAAGACAAATAAGAGAAAATATTTTTCACTCAACGTGTAATCAAACTCTGGAATTTGTTACCGGAGGATGTAGTAAAGGCTGTTAGTGTAGCTGGGTTTAAAAAAGGTTTGGACAAGTTCCTGGAGGAAAGGTCCATAAACCATTATTAAGAAGGGACCCAGGATATCAATGCTTGAACCAATACAAGCATTGTGGAACCTGTGTCCCTTGGGGAAACTGCTAGGTACGTATGACCTAGATTGGCCACTGTTGGAAACAGAATACTGGGCTTGATGGACCTTGGTCTGACCCAGTATGGCATATCTTATGATCTTATGTTCTTATGTTCTAACAAAACTAGAAATTTGGAACTCCCACATGCTCATCTGCAGGATGCGGTGCAGTCACTGTCTTAGCTTCTTTAGGGGCAACGATATATTGGAGGATATCCAATTTCTAATGGAAATGAAATGGACTTGGCTATTTTCCTGACAAAACTGTGGAAGCTAACCTTCTCAGGTGGCAACTTGTGGAACTCACGAAGAAGAGTGGGATCCAAGGGAAGCTCTGCAGACTTTCCCTACCAGAAGTATTCAGACTCAAAGTCAGACACCCAGGAGTGTTTAGAATCAGAATGGTACTCCGACATCCGAATCTCTACCTGGGTTGACTTCTGCCTCACAGGAAAGGCAGATCTCTTCCAGAAGAATCAATGTACCAAAGGCTTCCAGCACCCCGGGGTACGATAACCACCTAATGCAATGGATAGCGCGATATCAGCCAGGCAGAAACTGGTGTTGAGGCCCTTTGAAGCCTTGGTAACAAATCTCAACTTAAAGGCAGTCTGTGGGTTGAGAGGATGAGTTCAATGTGCCACTGCACCACCGTTGATATCATCAAAACTGCAGCTTTGTGAAAGGCAAAGAACAATAATCTTCTACTCAAAGCCCTTTCATGAGCCACCATGGTCCATGTGTAAGACTTCCAGCAGATTCAGCCATCTGAAGAATCTGGCAGGATGTATCAGAAGGCTGGAGGATGAGCTGTCCCTCACATCAGGCTGCTTTGTGGGGCATGGCTCCTCAGATACCACAATGTTCTTGACCTTGTGCTCTACTGGATCTCAATGCTGACGCACCGAAGCCGCTGCCTGATGCTGGTCACCTCTGGTCCTCTGTGTCTTTGAAGACTAGGACAAATCCTTCCTCTTCCTCAGGGCGATACCATCATGCTGCTTCTCTCAACCCTGGAGCCCCCTCTTTGTCATGTGTGAACACAAAATACAAGGCAGTCCTTGTTATTGGGCCCCAAACACTGTAGGCATCATTTGTAAGAGTCTGTACTAGACATGGGTCCTGGAGCATCTGATGCACTTTTGTTTTTTAATTGCTGGCCAGTTTCTGGGACATTTGGGCTTGTTTACAAAGCCGCGGTAGCGGTTTCTGATTGTTATCGGTTTCCGATAGTTATCGGAGCCGTGGCCCCAATTAATTAAATGGGGCCACGGCTCCGATAACGACCAGAAACCGTGGCTTTGTAAACAAGCCCCATAGTGTCTGAAAAAATAGTTGCAGCAAAATCAAATGATTCAATATTGAAATAGAGAAAAAATAATGACTTGCAGCTAGAGCACCATAGTCCTACAGTAACCAAGAGAAAGGAAACTTGACATGACCGATATCAAACTAAGGGTAGAAAGTCAGTGCTAAGATGACAACAGGCAAGTGAAACAGAAAACAACAAGTTATAGAAAAAGAAAATTACAACACCACACTAGACTCATGTGAATGTCTGTGAGACTCTCTGGAAAACGAGGCTGAGGTGAGGTAGAGACAGGTGGGAGGAGGGACACATCTAAAAGAGTCTAGAAGCAGCTAGAGAGGTTTCTGCAGGGGGCTCCATCTGCAGTGTCATCCATAATTGAGCACTTATCCTGCTTGTCAATGGAGTAATTGAATTACTGAAAATTAGGCCTATGACAAGACATCTATCATGAAATGGCAGATGTTCTATGCACGCTACACTAAGGCCTGTTAGTATGGTAAACAGCTGGCTACCATGGCAGAAGACTAGATAGAGGAAGATGTATTACAGATAGTGTAATGTCATGCAGGAGGATAATTTCATCTTCATGTTGGGAAGATAAAACTAGAGATGAAAGTCCACATTCTTTGGAAGATGGTATGGATAGAGCGAATGATATAGAGAAACTGGTATAATATAGATAAAGAGGCAAAGTCAGTCAAGTATCTGTACCAGTAGAGTGATCTGTTTTTTTTGACAACATAAAACACTATTTTTGAACTAAGGTCTGCTAAAACATTGTACTTTTGTATTTAAACAGGCTCACCCAAGAAATTTATTAATCTCAATTTAGGTCCACCTTTAACACAGCCTTTCCCTAAACATTCCATTATGGTTTGTAAGAACAAATGTGTAGGATCCAAATGATTACTGCATAACAAATTTTGTTCCTGGGTAGTAACTTATTTTCTAATTGCTTGTAACTTAAAAGTATGGAAAATGATTATTATTCTCATAAAACTCTGCTTTTGTGAACAGGAGATTGATATTTGTGAAATTTACGTATTCCCATTGATAAAACAGGCTGGCTTGTGTTTTTTTATTTTATGTGAACAAAAAGGCACAACATATTTACTTATATTAAAGTTATTCAAGAAAGACCATAAAACATTTATAAGTGAGTAGATTTATGACATTTACAATTCTATTGTAAATCACTTTCTTGAATAAGCCCCCAGCTGTAGTCTCCCATCATGTTCTCATTATACTGTCCTTGGTAGCAGTATTCAAATTCCAGTATATCCTAATGTAAACGTTCACCTTGCTCCTCTGAGTATGCTTCCATGTTCTCCTTGAATTTATCAAAATGAGTATCAAGGATTTGGACTTTGAGCGAGATCCTGCAGCCCATTTTGTCATAATTCTAAACCAGAGTATCAACCAACTGTATATAGTTTTCGGCCTTGTAATTTCCCAAAAAGTCACAAACCACTGCAACAAAGCTGTTCCAAGCTGCTTTCTCCTTCCTAGCAAGCAGCTTAGGAAATTCCATGCACTCAAGAATCTTTTTTATTTGTGGTCCAACAAAGACAACATCTTTGACATTTGCCTCAGACAGTTTAGGGAAGAAGTCTTGAAGGTATATGAAGGCTGTCGACTCTCTCTCTAGAGCAGTGACAAATTGTTTCATAAGGCCAAATTTAATGTGCAGTGGTGGCATCAGCACCTTTTGCGGTTCCACCAGTTGCTCCCACTTTACGTTCTTTGTCCCAACAGAAAGTTGGTGTGCCGCAGTCCCATCTGTGGTGGTGTGCAACAGTGTCCCTGCTGTCCCCAAGACAAAGATAGCAGGGAAACTTGGTATAAACCATTTTGGAGACCCATCAGAAATGCCACCATTTTAAAGTCCAATAACCTCCCAGCTGTACTCGGCATACTTCAAGGCTTCTAAGCAAGGTCTTGACGCTGCTGTAATCTTTGAGGCTCACTAAGTGAAGAGACTGGTACTTGTTCCTGTTATGTAGCAGCGTGGCTTTGAGGTTCCTGGAAGAGCTGTCAATGAACAGGCGCCACTCCTTTGGGTTAAAAGCAATTCCGATGGTGTCACATTGTGGGAAAAGCAGAGTCCAATTTGACTAGTGAAGAAGCTAGAAAAGTGTAGTGACGCTTCCTCTGCCCTTTCACACTTTCATCCAAGAAGTTCCGCTGCTTGAACCTGGACGTCAAAAGCTCAGCATTGGACTTGGTGAGACCAAGACCTCTGATGAAGTCATTGTGGTCATTTTGGTTTGGGTACTAAGGGTGTCTCTACTTAGCTCCACCTCTGATATTGTAATCTAGATCTAAAAATATCATCTTCTTTTGTGAATTGCTGCTTTCTTCTGAAGACAGCTGCTTTCTCTATGGAGGAATGGGTAAAAGGAGCTCTGAGCAATCTGGCACCAGGGCAATGGATGAAGGAATTCTCAGATACATGACAAAAGGAGCATTCTTGCCAGTTTGACGTTTGGAAGGATCCACCATGCAGAAGTAGCAATTGCTCAAGTGGTCAGTGGGTTCCCGCCAAATTCTTGGGAAAGCAAACTTCAAGACTCTTTTCCCCCTCTGTACCATCCTGCCAAAGAAAAGATAAAAAAGTGAAAATAAAAAAAATTATATATATTTATAATTATGATAAAATTAATTTAAATTAATGATGTTATCCATGACTGAAATGGTATTTAAAGGTGATGCCGCAGAAGAATTGAAAGAAATATCGATACACCGAGAAGATGTATTACAACTATTTTCATAAATTGAAGAGTAGCAAATGACCTGGACCAAGGGTGTTGAAAGAACTGAAATATGAGATTGCAGACCTACTATTAGAAATCTGTGAACTATCATTAAAATCAAATTTAATACTTGAAGACTGGAGGATGGCCAATGTAAAGCCAATTTTTAAAAAGGGTTCCAGGGATGATCTGGGAAACTACAGACCGGTGAGCTTGACATCAGTACCGGGAAAAATGGAAGAAACCATTGTAAAGAACAAAATGACTGAATATATAGATAGTCATGACTTAATGGGAGACAGCAAACATGGCTTTAGCTAAGGAAAGTTTTGTCTTACTAATCTGTTATGTTTTTTTGAAGATGTGAATAAACAGGTAAACAAAGGTGAGTCGGTTGATATAGTGTATCTGGATTTTCAGAAAGCCTTTGACAAGATGCCTCATAAGAGACTCTTGGTGAAACTAAAGAGACATGGAATAGGAAGCAGTGTACTATTGTGGATCAGGAACTGGTTAAAAGATGGAAAGCAGAGGGTGGGGCTAAATGGCCAATTTTCCAAATGGAGAAAGGTGAATAGTGGAGTACTCCAGGGTTCTGTGCTGGGTCCGCTGCTTTTTAATATTCGTAAATGACCTGGAAATGGGAACAAGTGAGGTAATCAAATTTGCAGATGACACAAAATTATTCAAAGTTGTTAAAACCCATGAGGATTGTGAAAAATTGCCAAGAAGACCTTGATAAATTGGAAGACTGGGCATCCAAATGGTAGATGAAATTTAATGTGAACAAGTGCAAAGTTATGCACCCTGGACAGAACAACCCAACTATGGTTACATGATGCAAGGATCCACATTAGAAACCACTCAGGAAAAAGATTTAGGCATCATCGTGGATAACATGTTGAAACCCTCCGTCCAGTGTGCAGCGGCGGCCAAGAAAGCAAATAGAATGCTAGGAATCATAAGGAATGGAGAATAAAACAAAAGATATTATAACGCCTCTGTATCATTCCATGGTGCGACCGCACCTTGAATACTGTGTGCAATTCTGGTTGCCATATCTAGAAAAGGATATAGTGTTATTAGAGAAGAGCCACCAAAATGGTAAAGGGTACCCCTATGAAGAGAGGCTAAAAAAGATTAGGGCTCTTCAATCTGGAAAAAAAAGACAGCTGAGGTGAGCTACGATAAAGGTCTATAAATTAATGGAATGGAAAAGGTAAATGTAGATAGATTGTTTACGCGAACAAAATATAGAAAGATTAGGGGAAATGCAATGAAGCTACTACAGTGTAACCTATTTAAGACTAATAAGAGAAAATATTTTTTCACTCAATGTATAATCAAACTCTGGAATTCATTACCGGAGGATATAGTAAAAACGGTTAATGTAGCTGGGTTTAAGAAAGATTTGGAGAAGTTCCTGAGGAAAGGTCCATAAACCATTATTAAAGAGGACCAGGGAAATCCACTGCTTGCCCCAATACAAGCATTGTGGAACCTGTCTCTTTTGGGGAAATCGCTAGGTACTTGTGACCTAAATTGGTCACTGTTGGAAACAGTGATGGACCTTGGTCTAACTCAGTATGGCATATTTTATGTTCTTATGTCGTTCTTGCTAAATATTTCATACATTATGCAAAAATTCAGTAACAAAGATTTTATAACATAAAATGCCACAGTCTAAGCAAGCATCAATTGTCCATATTACCTTTCAGAGTTTTCTTGTAGTACTCGTAAGTGAAATGAGGCACCCAGGGATTGTCCTGATCCCTAACATGCATGCCAAAATATGCCTTGTAGGCTTCACACATCTTGGCAGATGCTTCCACGGAATATTTTTGCTCATCTTGATAAAATCGCCACAGACACAGCAAAATGCGTCTGCCGGATGCTTGCAGCCTCTTGATGCCATTTCAGTCCACTTAAGCAGCTAGAATGAAAAACTGGTGAGCTTAAGACACAAGTTGTTGCTCACTCCTAGGTTTCCAGTCGGTAAGGAGGCTGCTGAATGACTGTGCTCACTCCACGCAAATCCATTACTTATATAGATGTGAGGTGGAAGTGACGTTATAACTGTCACCAAAAGGCTTTTATTCAAAATGGCATAGGACAGACACAGTGGAACCCTTTATAGCAACAGGATAAAATCAAAAACAACTCTCTCTTACATCTCAACAAATAGGGGTGACCTACACGGAGAGGTGGATACACCTAAACAAAGATATTGGGGGGGGGGGGGGGTGTGACCTGCATTGAGTGGCAGATGCACCTACTCATACCATCTTGCTGGACAGAATAAATGGACCATATTGGTCTTTCTCCAGGAACAAGCAGGAAGTCAGTCCTCACATATGGGCGACGTCAGCACCGACAGAGCCCTCGCGGAAGCATCCCCCCAGCTTTCAAAGAAAGCCTTTGGGAGATGCCACCACACATGCGTGGCCCCTTCCCGCCCCCCATCTTGCTCAGTCTCCTTTTTTCCGCAGAGCCCTTCAGACGCTGTCTGTCTAACTCTGGAAAAAGTTGATTTTTTTTGTGCCCAAGTTTCCTACTCTGCTCTGGTCTTGTACTGGTATTCTTCCCCGCCTACCATCCTCGGTGTCGAGTCCGGTACTTCATTTTTCTTATTTTCAGGCGTCTTCGCGCCTGTTTTTCCCCGCTGGCAGCCCGGGGGGTCTTCGACCTCACAGGGGTACTTTTTCCCCCCCATGGCTACCAGTGGCTTTAAAAAGTGTGATCGGTGCTTTAAAATAATGTCTTTAACCGACACAGATGACTACTGCCTCTGTTGCCTTGGGCCAGACCACGACCCGGTGGCTTGCGGCCTTTGCAAACGGATGTCCAGCAAGGTCCTGAAGAGCCGCCAGCAGCAGGATGATAGGTTCTTCCCCGAATCCCTGACATCATTGTGGGTCCTCGGAGAGGGGATCTCCCTCAATGGAGCACAGGGAGAAGAAACCCTCAAAGGCGGCATCCTTGGATGGTTCCTCCCGGGCCTGGTCCCACAGTCCGAGGCGTCGGAGGAGGAGAGACCTGCCAGGTCCCTCAGAAGGACCCGGCCGTGGACCGGCCTTGGTCCCTAGACACTCAAGGATTACTTATATAGATGTGATTACTTCCATCCTCGTCAAGGATTCCCCCTCAGGGAAGCCGGCACTGGGCCTGAGTCTCTCGGGATCCATGCCAAAGGCTGTGGAGCCTTCTGGGCTGGAGTCCAGGATGGCAGCCTTGGAGTGCAGTTTGTCTGCCTTCATCGGCCAGCAGCGGGCGGTGTTGTTCGGCGCATCCGGTTCATCCACCCCAACCACCGGGGACTCGACGCCTAAGATGTCCCCGGAGGCCGAGCTGATCCTTGAGGTCTTGCAGCCTCGATTCTACCCTTGCCGAGGTCATGCTTGGCGTCCTGTTCTACGGGGGCTCAGCCATCCCCAGCCAGTTTACCAGGTGTCGACCACGGGAACTCGAAGCCTGCGGAGCAGCCTACCTACGGAGTCCTACTCGGAGTACTCTGATTGGAAGACAGAGGATGAGGAGTCTCCCGATACCCGTTATCACCGCAACATCCCTTCCGACTCCCCAGTCTCAGAACCTCGGAGACAGTCCCTGGAGGATATGGGCTTCTTGGGCTTTGTCAAGGACATGTCCAAGGCCTTAGTGTTCCCGACCGAGTCAGAGGAGGCCCCTCCCCAGGAATCGCTCATGATGCCCATTCGTCCTATCCTGGAATAGCTCATGCTCCGAAATGTGGGAGATACCAGAATCTGTGCCGGTGGTGAGCAAACGGCTTGACTCAATGTATTGGATCTGCCAGAGCCCCGGCTTCCAGAAGTCACAACTGCCGCATAATTCTATTTTGGTGGAGTCGGCCATGCATTGGCTGAAAAGCCAGAAGACGCACTCCTCGGTGCCCCCAGATAGGAAGGCCCGCAACTTTGGATGCTCTCAGCAGGAAGTGCTACCAGGGCTCAGTGCTCATATGCTGGGTCCAGGCCTACCAGCTGTACATAGGCATGTACTTGAGAGACCTGGCAAAGGAACTTGCGGGTTCTCGGCTGGTCTCTCTGAGGAACCTTTGCAACGGGGTTCAAGAGTTTGTCCAAGGCTGTCCATGAGTGCTCCAAATTTATGTCTCGAGCAGCTTATAATGGGTTCCAGTCGGCAGCCTGGGTAGCCGCAGCAGGCATCGGTGCACACCGCCAGGCTTGGCTCCAGTCATCTGATCTTGAGCAATGGGTTCCAGACAAATTGGTCGATGTCCCATGTCAAGGGGAGAACCTCTTCGGCAAACCCATGACTGACAAGGCCACCGAGCTGGAGACCAAGTTCATGACGAGGACCAGGACCAGGACCAGGCTCTCCAAGAAGACCACTGCCCCTCCCCGACGCAAGGGCTTGGGTAAAAAGCCTTTTACCCGAGGAAGGGAACTGCTTACCGAAACTACCCACCTTACCAGGCCTCCCCGGCTCCCCAACAGGGTCAGCAGGCCAAGGGACTCGGGCATGGCCCGCGTAAGCAGAAAACTCCCAAACCCCAGGCACTGGCTCCGGCTCAGTCAGGGGAGAGCTTTTGACTCCCCGGGCATTGCCTCTCTACCCCTTGGAGATCAGCAGCCCCCAGGGGGATGTCTGACACGCTATGCCTGGAGGTGGGTGGCCATCACCACCGACTCCTGGGCACTAAGAGTGGGTTACCTTCTCCACCTGACTCAGACACCTCCCCTGTATTTCCCGGGAGAGCCCCTCAGGTCTCCCCTCCACCAGGACCTTCTCCTGAAGAGGTTAGCAGGTCTTCTTGAGGACAGAGCGGTGGAACTGGTACCCCACCACCTCATGAGCAGAGAGTTCTACTCCATATACTTCATCGTCCCAAAGAGGACAGGGGGCCTAAGGCCCATCCTCGACCTGCGCAACCTCAACAAATTCCAGGTGCAGGAGAAGTTCAAGATGCTCTCCCTTGGAGCATTGCTGCCATACCTTCAGCAGAGAGACTGGCTATGCTCCTTAGATCTCAAGGATGCATATACCCACATCCTTATCCACCCCAATCACAGGCAGTACCTGCTGTTTGTGGTAGGAGGCAAACATTACCAATACCGGGTGCTTCCCTTTGGCTTAGCCTCTGCCCCATGGAATGCCTGGCGGCCGTGGCCGCCTTCCTCAGGCTCCAGGGGGTCTGTGGTGTTTGAGCTGGTCATTCCTGTATGTGGTTATCTGCACAGGAAGAGATTCGCTTTAATTCTGTTCAGCTAACAGCAAAAAAAAAACCACCACCAAAAAAACAACAACTGATGAGACCACTATATGTGGGAAGGTGCACCCATGCTCAGAACATTACACTAAATTCTGAGCTTAGAGATCCGTTCCATCCCAGCACATTCAGATAGCACACATTTATCTATCTGACTCAATCCTGTGTGCAAAACTATGAACTGATGGTTTCCAGGTGGTTTAATACAAGACTGGTGTCTGATGCCTTGCTGTTGGAGCTGCTTCCGTGCTTTGATGGCCAAGACTGATGTGAGACTTCAGGGTTGCACAGATGCTGTGAGGGGGGAAAACAAGCAAGTAGTGAGGAACCATTCAGCATTTTGGGTCCACTCTTTCAATGAGCATAAGCACACCATTACAATCATTCCAAATTCAAATCCTCTCACAAACAGAGTAGTTACTCACCTGTAACAGGTGTTCTTACAGGAACAGCAGGAATCAGTCCTCACATATGTGTGTCGACGACGCCGATGAAGCCCCAGCGGAGCATTTCCCCAGCTTTCTATGAAAGCCTTTGGGAATGCAGGCACGCATGCGCGGTTCCCTTCCCGCCTAAAGGTGCCATCTTACCTCAGTCAAATGACATAGCTAAGAACAGCACACAAAAATTAAAAAAATTAAACTATGTACAACTGCAACTCCCAGGGGAGGAGGGAGGGTTGTGAGGACTGATTCCTGCTGCTCCTGGAGAACACCTGTTACAGGTGAGTAACTACTCTTTCTCCAGGACCAAGCAGGAAGTCAGTCCTCACATATGGGTGACTCCCTAGCTCTGGGCTACCGAGGAACCCAGGCTGAACAAGAGAACTCCCTCTAGTCCCAGCAGCAAAGAAAAGCTTTTCACAGACACAAACCTCCACCGGTAGCCCAACAGAGGGCAGGAGTTGCCTAAACCTCAAAGAGAGTCCGGAGCACTGCTTGGCCAAAAGCACTGTCCCTACGGGCCTCCCTCTCCAGACAGTAATGGGCCGCAAAAGTCTGGCTTGAAGACCAAGTTGCAGCCCTGCAGATGTCTACCAAGGGCACAGAGCGGAGATGAGCCACTGAGGCAGCCATTGCCCTGACACGATGGGCCGTGACCCGACCCTGCAAAGGAAGGTCAGCCGCCTTGTAAGCCCAGGTGATACAGTCAGCCACCCAGATGGACAAGGTACGCTTGGACACAGCCAACCCCACGTTATTAGGGTCAAAGGATACGAAGAGCTGAGTAGCCCTTCTATGCCCCTGCGTACAGTCAAGGTAGAAGGATAAGGCCCTCCTACAGTCCAGGGTATGCAGGACTGCTTCAGCCTGGCTTGCATGAGGCCTAGGGAAGAATGTTGGAAGAACCACCTCTTGGTTAAGGAGGAAGGAGGAGACAACTTTTGGGAGGCATTTTGGATGAGTCCTAAGGACTACCCTGTTCCTAAAGAAGCGAGTGTAAGGCCTATCACAGACTAGGGCCTGAAGCTCACTCACTTGCCTAGCCGAGGTAAGGGCTACTAAGAAGAGTGTGTTCCAAGACAGGAAGCGTAGAGGGCAAGTAGCCATCGGCTCAAAGGGTGGGCGAGTCAGCTGCTGCAAGACCACATTCAACTCCCACTCAGGAGCAGGAGGACAGATTGGAGGCTTGAGCAAAAGCAAGCCTCTGAGAAAGTGGGACACCAAGGGGTGAACCGACAGAGAATGTCCTTCCACCAGTGAGTGGTGAGCTGCTAGAGCTGAGAGGTGGACCCGAACAGAATTGGACTTAAGTCCTTGAAGGGATAAGTGCAGTAAGTACTGAAGCACTACTGGTACAGTACAGGAGAAAGGATCCTCTGTATGTAGCTGACACCAGAGAAAACCTTTTCCATTTGAGAGCATAGGTTTCCCTAGTGGATTGCTTCCTAGAGGCTAGGACAACCTCCTCAACTTCCTGAGGGAGGCCCCAGGGAGCCAAAACTACTCTTGCAGCCTCCAGGCCATCAAATTGAGAGCCTTGAGATTGGGGTGCAGAAGGGAACCCTGATCCTGAGAGAGAAGGTCGGGTTGCAACCCCAGAGGCAGTGGGGGATCCACCGCCAGCTGAAGCAGAAGTGGAAACCAAGGCTGTCTGGGCCACCTGGGAGCCACCAGCAGGACCGAGACCTTGTCCTGAAGGATCTTGAACACAGTTCGGGCCACCAAGGGCGTGGGAGGAAATGCATACAGGAGGCCCTGAGACCATGGAATCAGAAAAGCATCTGCTGCTATCCGCAGAGGATGCGGTTGCCTGGAGCAGAACTTTGCCAGTCCACTGAACAAGCAACTGCCAAACAGATCTATCAAAGGAAGACCCCATTTTAGGAAGATCTTCTGAACTACCAAAGGATGCAGCTGCCACTCATGGGGCTGTAAAATCCTGCTCAACCTGTCTGCTAGGAAGTTCTCCTGGCCTGGAAGGTACACAGCCTTGAGGAGCATGTTGTGCTTGCGGGCAAAGGACAAAGGTCCTGTGCCTCCCGACAAAGGAGTCTGGACCCAGTCCCGCCCTGTTTGTTGCACATAAAACATGGCCACTTGGTTGTCTGTCTGAACCAGGACAGACTGATGAGCCAGGTAGGAGAAAGCTTTGAGCGCTAGTCGAATAGCCCTGAGTTCCAGGAGATTGATCTGCTGTGCCGCCTCCCAAGGAGACCACAGGCCCTGGGTGCACTTGTTCAGACAATGAGCTCCCCAGCCCTGCAGGGAGGTGTCTGTGGTCAGCACTACTGTGTACCCAGGAATTTGAAAGGGTACCCCCCTTTCAGAAGATTGGGTGGGTGCAGCCACCAGCTGAGGGAGACCAGAAATGGTTTGGACACCCTTATTCTGTCTTTGGCTGACTGTGGCCTGAGACCACTGACTCCGAAGGCACCATTGTGCAGGCCGCATATGGAGCCTGGCATTGGCAGTGACATGAACTGTCGAAGCCATATGGCCAAGCAGCCTCAGGCAGAGTCTGGGGGAGACCAGTGACCCGCTGAGAAACTGATTTGCCAAGTCCATCAGTCTTTGGGCTCTGTCTGCTGGCAAGAATGCCTTTGCCAGGGCAGAGTCAAGCCTTGCCCCTATGAACTCCAAGTTCTGGGAGGGGAGCAAAGTGGACTTTGCGAAGTTTATTACAAATCCCAAGCTTTGAAGAAGAGCAATAGTTCTGAGAGTGGCCTGTCGGGCCTCCTGGCATGTCTGACCCCTGATGAGCCAGTCGTCCAGATAAGGGAAGACAAAGATTCCTTGATTTCTCAGGTAGGCGGCCGCCACCACTGCCAGGCATTTGGTAAAGACTCTGGGAGCAGAGGTGAGGCCATAAGGCAGTACTCTGTATTGATAATGGTTTCCTCCCACAGTGAACCTGAGGTACTTTCTGTGGTCTGGATGAATGAGGATGTGTGTATGCATCCTTTAGATCTAAGGAGCATAGCCAATCTCCCTGCTGGAGGTAGGGCAGAAGTGTTCCAAGAGTAAGCATCTTGAACTATTCTTTCTCTAGGAACTTGTTTAGGTTCCTGAGATCCAGAATAGGTCAAAGGCCACCGGTTCTCTTGGGTACCAGGAATACCTGAGTAGAACCCTTGACCTTGCAAGTGGGGAGGCACAGGCTCCACCGCCCTGTCCACCAACAGACCTTGAAGCTCTTGAAGGAGAAGATCTGTGTGCAGGGGAGGCCTTGGAGGCTCCCCTGGAAAGTATGGTGGAGGCAGTTGGTGAAAATGTAGTGCATAGCCCCTTTGGACTTAGTTCAACACCCAACTGTCTCCAGTTATGTGGGGCCACTGGTGGGTAAAGAGGGCGAGGCGACCTCCTGTGCAGGGTTGGGAGAGCAGGGACAGAGACTACGCTCAAGGAGTCAAAAACCCCCACCCTGCTGAGTGGGAGCAGGGGCCGAAGGTTTGGGGGTCCTCTGCCTATGGGGCCCATTACCCTGTCCCTTGGCTTGCTGACCCTGGGGTGCAGTTTGGGCAGCCTGATACTGAGGGTACTGTTTGTAGGCAGTGCCCTTCCTCGGGTAAAAGGGCTTCTTACCCGAGGCCTTCTTCTTGTGAGAAGGGGCAGAGGTCTTCCTAGACAGCCTTGTCCTTGTAAGGTGCTCAGTCCTCGAGCTATGCGGCGCTTCTCGGTCCATGGGCTTGCCAAAAAGGTTTTCACCTCGGCAAGGGACATCGACCAACTTGTCCTGAACCCATGGCTTGAGGTCTGATGACTGCAGCCATGCCTGGCATCGAGCCGCGATGCCGGCTGCCGCAACTCGGGCCGAAGCCTCGAAGCCATCGTAGGCGGCGCGGGACATAAACATCGAGCAGTCCCGAATCCCCGAGGACAAGGACTTAAATCTCTGCAAGGGTTCCCTGGAGAGACCAGCAGAGAACCCGGCCAACTCCTTGGCCAGGTCTCGCAAGTACATGCCCATGTACAGCTTTTAAGACTGGACACGGCAAGCAAGCATCGAGCCCTGGAAGCACTTTCTACCCACACTATCGAGGTTCCGGGCCTCCCTGCCGGGGGGCACCGCGGAGTGCATCTTCTGGCTTTTCAGACGATGCATGGCCGATTTCCACCACCATGTGAATGGTGTGGTAGCTGCGCCTTCTGAAAACCAGGGCTCTTCCGGAGTCGATAAATTGAATCGACTCGCTTGCTTAGAACCGGCGCCGAGGCCGGTGCCTCCCACATCCGGAAGAGGAGCCGTTCCAGCATCGGAGGAACCGGGACAGTAAAGGCCTCCTTCGGAGGAGAGTCGTACTGTAGGGCCTCAAGCTCCTCAGCTTGAGGCTCTTCCTCAGGGTCCGCCAGAATAGCCAGTGCGGTGGCCATATCCCAGACAAACTCCGAGAACCGGGTGTCCTCCGGAGGGGGATCTACTCCGGGGCTCAGACTGCGGTGAGTCCGAAGGGACGCACCGAGTCTTGAATGTGTCGGGAGACTCCTCATCCTCCGTCTCCCAGGCGGACTCGTCCGACGAGGAGTCAGGGTCCGACCCCGCGGGGCCCTGGGGCACCTGCCCCAACGCCGGAGGCACCGGCGTCGACGCCCTCGGTCCCGAACAGGAGGTCGAGGGAGACCGCGACCAAGGTCGACTTCGAGCCATGATGGACTCGAGTATCGGCTCGGTCTCCGGGGTTGACTTCGATGTCGATGTCCCGGTGGTCAGGGCCGATGCGCCAGACAGGCTGGCCATCAGTGCTCGCTGCTGCTCCATGAAGGCAGACAGTCTGCTCTCCAAGGCTGTCATCCTGAGACTCAGCTCGGGAGACGCAGCAGCCACCGACTCGGGCCCCAGTGGCGCCGGGCCCGACGTCGGCTCTCTGGGAGGAGAGTCTTCAAGGACCACAGGGCTTACATGTCCAGCAGACTCCGGCTCCACATGAGGAACTTTGGCAGGCTTCTCTTGTTCCACGGGCCCTGGGCGACGGTCGGGGGTCTTAGACCTGGCCCTCGAGGAGTCAGGGACCTCCTCCGACGCCCTCACGAGCCGCTTCTTCCTCTTGCGTTCCCGGTCGGGGGACCCCCTGTCCGAGGAGCTTCGACGGCGCTCGGGATCTGAATCCCGAGATGTCGAGGCCTCAGACGAGGTCCGGGCCGGCCGGAGGCTGAGTCCAAGAAAAGCCTTTCTTTCTGCTGCTGGCGACTTCGCAGTGCCTTGGAAGACATCTTCCCACATGGTCCACACGTCTTAGGGTCGTGATCAGGACCGAGGCACCGAAGGCAGCAGTCGTGTGTGTCGGTGAGAGACATTAAACTTCTTACACAGATAACACTTCTTGAAACCGCTGGAGCCATCGGGGAAAAAAAAGAGTACCTGCGAGGTCAAAGGACCGGCCTTCCAGGGAAAAATCAAAAAGGGCGCGAAAGCCAGCCACGAAGGGCAAAAACCAAAAAAGAAGAATCGGGCTTGATACCGGTGTACCGAACCCGGCGGGAGGGGAACCGGTGTCGAACCGTGAAGAAAAAATAGCGAGAATCGCCGAAAAAATCAAACTTTTATCCGGGATGACAGGATGCACGTCCGGTGGGCTTCTCGGAAAAAGAGACACTGAGGTAAGATGGCACCTTTAGGCGGGAAGGGAACCACGCATACGTGCCTGCATTCCCAAAGGCTTTCATAGAAAGCTGGGGAAATGCTCCGCTGGGGCTTCATCGGCGTCGATGACACCCATATGTGAGGAATGACTTCCTGCTTGGTCCTGGAGAAATATCTTTACCAAGGTGAGTTTGGTCCAGACTGGTAAGAAATTCCTCTATTCCACTTCTGCCAGTCTGACCCATGTAGGGGACTTACCTCACACCTATGCCCTCCTCATTACAGCTTGCAGAACTCTTCTTCCAAAACACATCTATGGCAGGCTGAAAAATATTTGCCTCAGATACATCCTGTCTATTGAGTTGTCACAGCTCTCATTGTATGAGCAACCAAAATATTGGGGCTGAAAAATCTGTGAGCCTGAAATTCGAAAATATAATTTTTAAAATCTTTACAACAAGGTTAACATTTGATGATGTTGATAAAGGGTTGAAAAAGCAACCCATGTATATACTGTAGATAGCGGTAGTTAGATGTAGATAGTTTCCCCAGTTGGAGATCCAAGTTATTCCACCTGTTCAATGTAAGTGCTTAACAGGCTTCCTGTTCTGTACAAAAGTGTTACTTGTAAACCGCACTGATTTTAAAAAGCACGGTATATAAAAGCGATAAATAAAATAAAATAAATAAGTTTCTATAAGCTAGATGACCCTGTGCTGGGTGCTGCCTTGAAGGAATCTTGGGTTTGGTTCCTTTACCTGTGTTGTGGCAGCAGCATTTACATTCCCCCCCCTCCCCCCCCCCCCCGAAGTCTCATTGAACCAATTTACAATAGAGAAGGATCCAAGATCTCTGGATCCATCTTGACCGACAGAATCTCACCTGTCTCTATACATCCCTCTTGCTCTCTAAAGACCAGATTCTAGAAGATCCTACTTTTACATGTCAACAGGCCAAAGGGAAAACCACTTTCTCTCATATGATGTAAGCTGGTGGGGGGAATAAGGTGGCATGTATGCTTAAGAACAGAAGGAATCCTGTAAGGATAGCAGCACCATGTGCACTCCTAAGATCTTAGTGTCATGCTTTACATACCTGATCCCTCCCTCTCTAGAAATCTATGTTAGCTGGTCAAGAAAAACTGTCATTTCCCCCCCCTCAGTCTTACAGATATTAAACCAGTTGCCATTTAATCTCTAACAGACTCAATATTTGCTTCCAAATACTTTACACTTGTTGAATGCACAGAAAAAAATATATCCATGTTAGTAAATGCATGGCAGAAAAAGGGAAACGCTTTGTTATCAATATGCTTTGTGGTTGAGCATTTTCAAGTTAGGATATAAATAATCCCTGCTCTCAACAGTTGCCTATAATCCAAATGATGATGTCAAATAACCAGCAAGAACAAGTGAAGCATCTGGACTGCAATAAGCAGCATCACTCCTACCCAAGCAGCTCTTCTGGCCCTAGATATGAGAGTTAGAAAAGGTTACGTCATGGAGAACACTCAACTCCTTCTAAACTCCCAAGTGGCTCACCCAGGAAGTGCAGCTCCTGGCACTCGCTGCTAGCGGGCCACGGAGCCAAATGAACAGCGTCGGGGAGAGGATACTGGGGCTCCCAGATCCTAACTATCCCCCCCCCCCCGGTACACCACCCGATCCTCTTGAAGGCAGGCTCTGCCTCCAAATCAGCTCAAAAACAGTGAAAACAGGCCGAGGATCTCTGTACCTTTTTTTTTTTTTTTTTTTTTACAAAGAAGGGAGCACCTCTTGCTATAGTGCCCTGCTAGGGCCAGTGAGCAAGGCCTTTTTGTTCTTCTATTTTTTTCCCTTGTTTCCAAATTTAGATATATACGCTAAAATAAATTCAGGGGAAAAAAGAGAATCCAATGTTCTCAACTGTACCTGGACTGGCCCGGAGAGACGAAGAGGAATGTTATGTTACTAACTACCAGGGATGACTAAGAAATTTGGTCCCATGTGATTGGTCAGGGTGATTCTCTGTATCACTGCACTGAAGCCACAATGATTTAGCAGGCCAAGACAGGACAGTAAGCATGAAAGGTGTTTGCCATGCCCCAGATCAAGAGTCAAATGTTCTTAAGTTAAAAGGAATTGATGCATTATTTTCTTTTTGAAAGCATTAAAGATGTCTGCTTTTGATTCTTTCTCAATGGCCTGGATAAACGCAAGAAGTCTGAGCAAGCAGTGGGTCCCCATCAGCTCAATCACATTCCTCAGCTGGAAACCAGTAAATAAAGTCACCAAAGAGGAGAGGAAACCCCCTTTTCTTGGGGAAAAAGCCTCCTCAACCCAAACAGCAACAAGAACATTAAAAATAAAGAACCAAGACCACTTTTTACAGTATAAACATGCCAATTCATTAATTTTACTGATATTGCATTGATGAATGTCATTCTTGTGAAAAGGGAATAAAGGAAAACAAAATTAAGAAAATAGTTATCCATAGAAAACAAAAAACAAAAACAAAAAAAAATGGGCTCAACATAAAAGGTGATAAAAAACTCCCCCTCCCCCACATGTTCTGTGATGCCTCCATCAGCAGCAGTGTTAGGGCATGTTGTGACCTGCGCAGCAGCAGTCTCCCTCAGTCCCACAATTCAAAATGTCATTTGCGTTGCTTGAGAAAAACAGATATCTTAAGTTTCATACTGTATTTATTTAATAACTAAAATTCACAAATAAAAAGATACTTGCAAAGTCTTTGTTTTTGTAATACCATCCCTCCTCCACTTTCACTGCTCTCAGACCCAGATGGGTATTTAAAAAAAAAAAAAAAAAAGGCTTGAATTTTATTTTTAAATCAATAGCCGTTATATGATTGGTCAGTTGGAGCTGAAGCCCCAATGGAAAAGATGCTTTATGGAGAAGAGGGCGTCCCTCCCCCCTTTGCCTTCTCACACGTCTTGCCAGGGAATGTGAGGCAGGGACTCTGTCACGGCTGCTCTGTCCCCCTTCACTGTTCACTCTCATTCCTCTGTGGCTGGCTGTAGCTTCCTTCCTTTCTCTGTCTGTCCGGCCTGGACTGCCGTGCATGCCGAATAGTTCTGTTCTGGCTCTACCAGGTAGTAAGAGCCAGTATCAAGTAGGTCCTGTTACAGCTCAGTGCTAGTTGCTTTTAAAGTTTGTAATGTTTTTTTCTTTCCAGGTAGGTTTGTGTGTTTTAGTTCTTTTCTGAAAATCTGTTGGATAAGGCTACTCATACTCAAGGAACTTCTTGTGATAGAAAAGTAAATACCTGAAAAAGACAAAAAGATTGCAAGAGTTAGGCCTTAGCCCCAATGTGCATTACAATTCTTATCATTCACTTTTTGATTTCAAATAATCCAAGTGAGTACAAGAACAGCAAAATTATCAGACTTAAGAAATAGGTAAGAGGAGGGTTACAAAAAAAAGTAAAAAAAAAACCTTGCAGGTCTGTTAGTATAATTTTGTGGGAAGGTAGGTCAACCAACACGTTCTAGGCATCAACATTTATGGAATAAATATATCTTTATACACATTATTACATGGATTAGTTTAGTTCAGTGGTTCTCATCCCTGATTTGGTGTATCTCCTAGCCAGTTAGATTTGTACTTCCTCAAATGGTCATTCTTCCTGATCACCACACTGCAGAGGGAGAGCCAAAAAAATTCACAAAATCCACACTCCAAAACACAAAAAATCTTTTTCAATAAGCTCTATAAATCACCATACAAAAAATATCACATAATATACTAAAAAATAAAACTATCACATATTACTACCATACAACAAGACATACCATCTACAGTATATCATACAAAAACAATACAATATCTATGTGCAATATACACAATAAACAGTCCAACCCACAAAATAGATGCTTTCTCTACAAAAGTCCCAACAGTCTCTAAATGCAAAAGTACTTAGCTCCAAACTGTCATTCCACTGGATTCACATCCCAGGAAAAGAAAGAACCAGAGCTGAAGCACCCTAAAATGGCAGAATCAGCGACTACAAGTAAAGAAAGGGTAGTGGTGTTTGGTGACTCTCTTTTAAGGGGTACTGAGGCATCCATCTGCAGACCACATTCAATGTGCAGAGAGGTATGCATGCTGTCTGCCTGGTGCCATAATCAGAGATGTAATTGAGAGTTTGCCAAGACTCAAACCTACTGACTATTCTTCAATGTTGTTCATCCATGTCAGCACAAATGATACTACCCGGTATTCCTCCTAGTGTATCAAAAGTGACTTCATGGATCTGAGACAGAGGGTGAAGCAGATAGGTGCGCAGGTGGTGTTCTCTTCAATCCTCCCTGTTGAGGGTGAAGGCCGAGGTAGAGAAGCTCACATCCTGGAGATGACCATATGGCTGCGTGGATGGTGTCATGAAGAGCATTTTGGTTTCCTTGGCCATGAGATAATTTTCCAAGAGCAGCAGAGCAGAAATGGTATCCACCTAACCAAGAAGGGTCAAAGTGTCTTCTGCAGCAGACTGGCTAACCTACTGAAGAGGAATTTAAACTAGATTTGTTAGGGATGGATGAAGAAAGCCCCAGGTAAGTAAAACATTAAATACTCCTGAAATTGGTAAAAGGGGCAACATCTGGAAAGCAGTGTGCAGAAATATCCGTAGTATCAGCAATAAGATCCCAGATGTTGACGCTTTAATGGAAGAGGCTGACTTGGATTTAGTGGCAGTTACGGGGCTATATTTTATTCTGGAAGGACCGGGTTACACTTTATTCAAGCTTAAAAGGGAGCAAGGAGGCACTGTGCGTTAAACTAGAAAGAGGAGTGGGAAACCCATTTGCATTGGTATAATATACAGATCTCCTTCACAAGGAGAAGTGGACGGAGATTTAATAGAAAACATATGCAGTATTGCCATGAGAGGAGAAGTGCTACTGACAGGTGATTTCAATATGCTGGATGTTGAGTGGCACATGCCTGCTGCAGTATCATCTAGAAGTAAGGAGATCCTGGATTCTCTACAGGGAGAACTATTCCGGCAACTGGTAACAGAACCCACACATGAAGGGGTCATACTGGACTTGGAGCTTATTAATGGGGAAAGTGTTTCTGATGTTACAGTGGGAGATCATCTTACATCCAGTGATCACCAGATGGTGTGGTTCAGTATTAGGAGTAGGGCTGACAAAATCCATTCAAAAGCAAGAGTCTTAGACTTTAGAAAAATTAACTTGGATGAGATGAGACAATACCTCAGGGAATCGTTAGCGGGATGGGAACAGTTGGGGGATGTAGAATGCAATGGGCAAAACTGAAAGGGGATATTTTAAGGACAAACCTTTTTGTTAGAAAAGTAAATAAATGTCTATCTGCCGTCATATATTATGCTACTGTTATTATGTAAAAGGAACATTCTGGGGAAAGGAGGGGCTCTTCCAAAGGGATGGGCTTCACCTTAACCGGGATGGAAGCAGGCAGCTGGCATTAACCTTTAAAAAGGAGATAGAGCAGCTTTTAAACTAGATAACAGGGGAAAGCCGACAGTCGCCCAAGAGCACATGGTTCGGAACAATGCATCCTTGAAGGATACTACCAAAAACAGAGAGATTCCAAAAAAGAGTAAAGTAGCCCAAATGCCCTTGAGTATGGAGCAGAGCTTAAAGATTCCAAATTACCCATGCCTACCAATAGCCAGATTAATATGAATAAATTACAGTCTCTAAAATACTTGTATGCAAATGCTAGAAGTCTAAAAACTAAGATGGGAGAATTAGAATATATAGCACTAAATGAGAGATTAGATATGATTGGAATCTCAGAGACATGGTGGAAAGAGAACAACCAGTGGGACACTGTGATACCTGGGTACAAACTATATCGTAATGATAGAGCTGATCAAATTGGTGGAGGGGTTGCGCTTTATGTTAGAGAGGGCACTGAGTCAGAAAGGATTAAAGTTTTGCAGGAAACAAAATTTGCTGTAGAATCTCTATGGATTGAAATTCCATGTAAAAAGGGGAAGGCGATGGCGGTGTACTATCGACATCCTGGCCAGAATGAAGATATGGATGATGAAATGCTCAAAGAAATCAAGGAAGCTAACAAAAGTTACACCACAGTAATTATAATGGGTGATTTAAATTACCCTGGTATTGACTGGGTCAGTGTCACGGCAGGACATGCTAGGGAGATAAAGTTCCTAGATGAAATAAATGACTGCTTCTTGGAGCAGCTGGTTCATGAACCGACCAAAGGGGAAGCCATATCGGACCTAGTCCTTAGTGGAACACCAGGTCTGGTGCAAGAGATAAGGTTGTTGGGGCCACTTGGCAATAGTGATCATAGCATGATCGCGTTTGATTTAATTAATGGAGGAGGGATGGTAAGGAAATCCACAGTACTAACTTTTAACTTTCGAAAGGGAGACTATGATAAAATGAGGAAAATAGTTAAGAAAAAACTAGAAGGAGAAGTTGCAAAGGTCCAAAACTTACATCAAGCTTAGATGTTGTTGAAAAATACTATTTTGGAAGCCCAGACCAGCTGTATTCCACACTTTACAAAAAGTGGAAGGAAGTCCAAAAAACTGCCAGCATGGCTTAACCCTTTCAAGGCCTACTTTAAATTTTAATCCACATTCTGCAGCCGGGTTAATTTTTGCATATTTCAGGAAAATTGTACCCGTCTTATTCAATATGTTCTAATAGTGATTTTCCTTCTGCTATGGTCATGTATTATATACCATTTGATATGAATATTTAGTCAGAATTTTGGATCCCAAGAGTTTTGGGCTCGACCTGGAAAGGGTTAAAGGTGAGGTCAGAGAGGCTGTTGTTGCCAAAAAAGCATCTTTCAACAGATCCAGAAGAGCAACAGCTGTCAACCTGCTAATTACACCAAAGGCATCGACAAAGTGCAACAAGACAACCACAAACAGGGCGTGCAGTTTCTATATCCCCAAATGCTGGAATGCGCTACCCCCTGACATTAGGGCCATAACCAATCTATATCAGTTCAGGAAGGCACTCAAAACCTACCTCTTCCACCAATACTTCCCAGCCAGCAATTGATCCTAGATACCCCTCCCACGAATGACCCACTCTAGAAATGCCCTCATATTCATTATCTGATTTTTACCTATCCTTGCTGTGCAAATAGCTTATGTATATAGTTTACCCTGTTATCCAAGTTTGTATTCCTGTTCGATGTAAAACCTGACAACTTGTCGTTATGGTAGTTATGTTATGATGTAAACCGCGCTGATACCGAATAGCGCGGTATATAAGAAACTGTAATAAATAAATAAATAAATAATAAATGGAAAAAAAAAGCCAAATGACGAAAACTGGAAACAGCAAAAGCACTGGCAAGTTAAATGCAAGGCTTTGATAAGGCAAGCAGAGAACTTGAGAAGAAACTTGCTGCGGAAGCAAAAACGCATAATAAAGACTTTTTCAAGTACATTCATAGCAAAAAACCTGTGTGTGTGTCAGTTGGTCCATTCGATGATAGAGGGGTAAAAGGGGCAGTAAGAGGGGACAAGGCTATAGCAGAGAGACTGAATGAATTCTTTGCTTCGGTCTTTACTGAGGAAGAAGTAGGGAAGTTACCTATGACTGAAGTGGTATTTAAAGGTGATATTGCAGAAGAATTGAAAGAAATATTGCTACACTGGGAAGATGGATTACAACTATTTGATAAACTGAAGTGCAGTAAATCACCTGAACTGGATGGTATACATCCAAGGGTGTTGAAAGAACTGAAATATGAGATTGCAGACCTGCTATTAGTAATCTGTGAACTATCATTAAAATCACCTGTAATACCTGAAGATTGGAGGATCACCAATGTAACACCAATTTTTAAAAAGGGTTCCAGGGGTGATCCGGGAAACTACAGACCGGTGAGCCTGACGTCAGTACCAGAAAAAATGGTAGAAACCATCATAAAGAACAAAATTACTCAGCATGTAGATAGTCATGACCTAATGGGAGACAGCCAACATGGCTTTAGACAAGGAAGATCTTGTCTTACTAATCTGTTATGTTTTTTGAAGGTGTGAATAAACAGGTAAGAACATAAGAACATAAGATATGCCATACTGGGTCAGACCAAGGTCCATCAAGCCCAGTATCCTGTTTCCAACAGTGGCCAATCTAGGTCATATGTACCTAGCAGTATCCCCAAGAGACACAGGTTCCACAATGCTTGTATTGGGTCAAGCATTGATATCCTGGGTCCCTTTTTAATAATGGTTTATGGACCTTTCCTCCAGGAACTTGTCCAAACCTTTTTTAAACCCAGCTACACTAACAGCTCTTACTACATCCTCCGGTAACAAATTCCAGAGTTTGATTACACGTTGAGTGAAAAAATATCCTCTCTTATTTGTCTTAAATAGTTTACCCTGTAAGCTTCATTACATGTCCCCTAGTCTTTCTATATTCTGATAGCGTAAACAATCGATCTACGTTTACCCGTTCCACTCCAATCATTAATTTATAGACTTATATCATATCTCCCCTCAGCCGTCTCTTTTCCAGGTTGAAGAGCCCTAACCTTTGTAGCCTCTCTTCATAGGAGTAGCCTTCCATCCCCTTTACCATTTTGGTGGCTCTTCTCTGTACCTTTTCTAATAACGCTATATCCTTTTTAAAATATGGCGACCAGAATTGCACACAATATTCAAGGTGCGGTCGTACCATGGAACGATACAGAGGCATTATAATATCCTTTGTTTTATTTTCCATTCCTTTCCTTATGATATCTAGCATTCTATTTGCTTTCTTGGCTGCCGCTGCACACTGGGCGGAGGGTTTTAACGTTATCCACGATGCCTCCTAAATCTTTTTCCTGGGTGGTGGTTCCCAATGTGGAACCTTGCATTGTGCAACCATAGTGTGGGTTGTTCTTTCCTAGGTGCATAACTTTGCACTTGTCCACATTAAATTTCATCTGCCATTTGGACGCCCAGTCTTCCAATTTATCCAGATCCTCCTGCAGTTTTCCACAGTCCTCTTGGGTTTTAACAACTTTAAACAGTCTTGTGCCGTCTGCAAATTTGATAACCTTACTAGTTATTCCCTTTTCCAGGTCATTTATGAATATGTCAAAAAGTAGCGGACCCAGTACAGATCCCTGGGGTACTCCACTATTCACCTTTTTCCATTGGGAAAATTGGCCATTTAGCCCTACCCTCTGCTTTCTATCTTTTAACCAGTTCCCGATCCACAATAGTATACTGCCTCCTATCCCATAACGTTTTAGTTTTACCAAAAGTCTCTGATGAGGGACCTTGTCAAAGGCTGTCTGAAAGTCCAGATACACTATATCAACCGACTCACCTTTGTCTACCTGTTTATTCACACCTTCAAAAAAACAGATTAGTAAGACAAGATTTTTCTTGTGTAAAGCCATGTTGGCTGTCTCACATTAGGCCATGACTTTCTACATGCTTTGTAATTTTGTTTTTTATGATGGTTTCTACCATTTTCCCCCGGTACTGACGTCAGGCTCACCGGTCTGTAATTTCCCGGATCACCCCTGGAACCCTTTTAAAAATTGGCGTTACATTGGCGATCCTCCAATCTTCAAGTATTACAGATGATTTTAATGAAAGTTAAGAGATTACTAATAGCAGGTCTGCAATCTCATATTTCAGTTCTTTCAACATTCTTGGATGTATACCATGCGGTCCAGGTGATTTGCTACTATTCAGTTTATCAAATAGTTGTAATACATCTTCCTGGTGTAGCGATATTTCTCTCAATTCCTATGCAGTATCACCTTTAAATACCACTTCAGTCTCGGGTAACATCCCTACATCTTCCTCAGTAAAGACCGAAGCAAAGAATTCATTCAGTCTCTCCGCTATAGCCTTGTCTCCTCTCTTACTGCCCCTTTTACCCCTCTATCATCTAATGGTCCAACTGACTCTCTTACAGGCCTTTTTCTACGAATGTACTTGAAAAGCACAGTTACTTACCTGTAACAGGGGATCTCTGGGAACAGCAGGAATTAGTCCTCACATATGGGTATGTCGGAACAGACGGAGCCTGCGCGGGAAAGCTCCCCAGCTTCCCAGAAAGGAAGCTTTTGGGGCCTCCCACAGCGCATGCGCGCTGCCTTCCCGCCTTCCTGACCAACTCTCTTCAGTTCGAGTTTAAAGCTGAGACAATAGAGAGAGGAAAGGAAAGAGAAAGAGAGAGAGATACAACTCCTAGGGGAGGTGGGTGGGTTGTGAGGACTAATTCCTGCTGTTCCCAGAGATCACCTGTTACAGGTAAGTAACTGTGCTATCTCCAGGAACAAGCAGGAATGAGTCCTCACATATGGGGACTCCCTAGCTAAGATGCCGGGGAGATCCCCCCCCAAGGGTTTCTCATCTTCCTATGGATCTCAGGCATCCATTCAGGGAAGGTGGGCAGGAGTTGTTTAAGAATGGAACAGGTGTCTGAGGACAGCCTGACCAAACAAGGCATCCCAGCGGGAGTCCTTGTCCAAGCAGTAATGGGCTGTGAAGGTATGAACCGAGGCCCAGGTGGCTGATCGACAGATCTGATCAATGGATACAGAATGAAGATGAGCCATAGATGTGGCCATGGCTCTCACATTGTGAGCTGTGACATGGCCTTCCAGAGAAAGGTTCTTACTCTGATAAGCAAAAGAAATACACTGAGCAATCCAATTGGACAGTGTTCTTTTTGAGACTGGAAGTCCTAAATGAGAAGGATCAAAAGCAACAAAAAGTTGATAAGACATTCGATGTTGCTGTGTCCTGTGGAGGTAAAAGGCAAGAGCTCTTTTACAGTCTAGAGTATGAAGGTTCCTCTCTGCATTTGATGCATGAGGAGCTGGAAAAAAGACAGGTAAATATACCTCTTGATTAAGATGAAAAGGTGAGACCACTTTAGGCATAAAGTGGGGATTTGTCCTAAGGACTACCTTATCATGATGGAACCTTGTATAAGGTGGATTAGCCACTAAAGCCTGCAGTTCACTGATGCGGCGAGCAGAAGTGATTGCAATAAGGAAAATGACTTTCCAGGAAAGGAATTTTAAGGAGGTAGTGGCTAAGGGTTCAAAGGGTGGCTTCATAAGCTGACCAAGAACTACGTTTAAGTCCCATGCCACCGGAGGAGGCCGAATGGGAGGTTTAGTTAAAGTTAGACCTCTCATGAATCTTGCAATAAGAGGATGAGAGGAAACAGATTGTCCATTGATAGGCTGAAGAGATGCTGCAATAGCACTCAAATGGACCCTTACAGAATTGGTTTTAAGTCCTGCATTGGAAAGATGCAGGAGATATTCGAGTAAAGAATTCAAAGGTAGTGCTAGAGGGTTAAGACCTTTGTCTGCACACCAAATTGAAAATCTTTTCCATTTAAAAGCATAAGCACGCCTGGTGGAAGGTTTCCTCGATGCATGGAGGACATCCTTTACCTGTTGAGAAAGATTCAAGTCTTGAAGGTCTAGGCCTTCAGTAACCAAGCTCTGAGGTGAAGGGACGGGGTTTGGGTGCCACAAAGTCCCCTCCTCTTGAGACAGAAGGTCTGGAGCAGCTCCCAGATCCAGGGAGGGTGTCTGGGAGAGATGCAGAAGTAGAGGGTACCACACTTGGCATGGCCAGCGTGGAGCTATGAGGATCATGGATCCTTGATCCCTCTGAAGTTTGAATAGAGTCTTGGGATCAAGGGAATGGGTGGAAAGGCATATAGGAAGGCCTGACCCCAATGAAGGAGGAAGGCATCCCTGGCCTGAGCTCCCTGACACGGAATCCTGGAACAGAACCGGGGAAGTTTGGCATTGTACGGACTTGCAAAGAGGTCTATATCCGGGGTCCCCCATTCCTGAAAGATTCTGAGTACCTGATTCATGTGCAGGGACCATTCGTGTGGAAGCAGAACTCGACTGAGTCTGTCTGCCCAAGAGTTTTGGATTCCTGGGAGGTACACTGCCAGGAGATGGATCCGACGTTCTCTGGCGAAGGCCCACAGTTTTAGAGCTTCGTTGCAAAGCGACAGAGAGCCAGTCCCTCCTTGTTTGTTTATGTAGAACATGGCTACTTGATTGTCGGTATGAACAAGGACTGTCATGTTGATGAGGAGGGTATGAAAGACCTTGAGAGCAAGGAAAATTGCTCGCAGCTCCAAAAGGTTGATATGAAGGGTGGTCTCCTGTGGAGACCAAATGCCCTGAGTGGAGAGGTCTTGGAGATGAGCTCCCCAACCTGTTTGGGAGGCATCTGTAGTGAGAGTTGCTTGGGGCAACAAAGGTTAGAAGGGGGCCCCCAACAACAGATTTTGAGTGGATAGCCACCATTGGAGAGACCAAAAAAGACGTTTTGAGGTTGCTATTTGGTCTGAGAGGGCTCCTGATGCTTGGGTCCACTGGGTGGACAGGGTCCATTGAGCTGCTCTCATATGTAGGCGAGCATAAGGCACCACATGAACTGTGGATGCCATGTGGCCTAGCAGTTGTAGCATCTCTCTGGCAGTCAAGTGGCTTCTGGACCGAATTTGAGAGGCCAAGTGCACTAGATGGTGGCAACGGGCCTGAGGAAGATAGGCCCTTGCAGTGGTAGTATCTAGCCAGGCCCCTATGAATTCTAGGTACTGAGTAGGGGTGAGTTGAGACTTTGGCAGATTGATGACAAGTCCCAGATACTGCAGTATGCATCTGGTGTGGTCCAGGGAAGTCTGAGCCTCGGACTGAGATGGAGCTCGGATGAGCCAGTCGTCCAGGTATGGGAAGACAAAGATCCCCAGAGTGCGTAGAAATGCAGCTACTATTGCCATGCATTTGGTAAATACCCTTGGAGCAGAGGCTAGACCGAAGGGGAGTACTCTGTATTGGAAATGTTTTCCCTGGAACAGAAACCGTAGGAACTTTCTGTGGGATGGATGGATGAGTATATGTGTGTACGCATCCTTGAGATCTAGAGAACAAAGCCAGTCCTGACTCTGTAGGTATGGAAGGAGAGTACCTAGAGAAAGCATTTTGAATTTCTCTTTGTATAGGAATTTGTTCAATTCTCTGAGATCCAGAATGGGTCTGTACCCCCGTGTTTTCTTGGGAATGAGAAAATAAGGGGAGTAGAAACCTGACCCTTGTTGAGGAAGAGGAACCTCTTCTATTGCGTTTTGGGCGAGAAGAGTGGTCACCTCCTGGCCCAACAGGTACAGGAGAGATGGGGGAGAATTGAATTGTCTCACCATGGTATGGGGAGGAAGGCTGGAGAAATGTAGTTTGTAGCCCTCTCTGATGATAGAGAGGGTCCACGGTTCTGATGTGATTTGTTCCCATCTGGGAGCAAAATGAGCTAACCTTCCTGGAATGGTGAGAGGTTCTGGCTGTTGCAGAGCCAGAAAGGTTAAGTTCTCTAGAATCAAGTCAAAAACCCTGAGGAGGATGGGACTGCTGGATTGTAGCAGCCCCTGTAGACTTTGTTCTGGCCTGTTTAGTTTGCTGACGCTTAGGAGCAAAGCGAACTTGGGAAGATTGCTGGCCAGTATTTGTGGAAAATCTGGTCTTTTTATAGAAAGTTTTCTTAAAAGGTTTTTTCTTGGCAGGGGTAGATGTAGACTTAGAAAGTCTATCTAAAGCAGCATTCTCTGCATCCATTTGAGTGGCTTTGATTTGCCACTCTTTGCCAAACAGATTTTCACCTGTACAGGGCAGATTGCCCAAGCCTTCTTGTACCCAGGGTTCCAAATCAGAGGCCTGGAGCCAAGCAAGTCTGCGAGCAGCTATGGCAATGCCAGAGGCTCTGCTTGCCCCCTCAAAAGAGTCAAAGGCTGCTCTGTTGGAGAACTTTGAAACATCTTGAGTGTGCTTTAGCAAAAGAAGGAATTCCTCTTGTTTATCCTCTGGGATAAAGGGGAGAAACTGACTTATCTTTAATGCAATCTCTCTTTCAAAAACATGCCCATATAGAGGCTGTATGAATTGATTCTGGCAATAAGCATGCTAGCTTGGAAGATTTTTCTCCCAAAAGCATCCAGAGTCCTACATTCTCTTCCTGGAGGGGTAGAAGAGTGTCTTTTGGTACTCTTTATCTTTTTCATAGCAGACTTCACCACAATAGAGTGGTGAGGAAGCTGAGCTTTTTGAAAACCAGGAGAAGGAGGAACCCGATACATGGTGTCCAAACGTCGAGAATGTGGAGATAGAGTGAGAGGAGCCTCCCACAAATCCATCATGTGTTCTTGAAGAATTTCATGTATGGGTAAGGTGGCTGCCTCTTTGGGAACCTTAGAGTATCCTAAAATATCAAATTTTTTTGCTCTAGGTTCCTTTTCAGAGGATACAGATATGGAGAGTCCTTTAGCTACTTCAATAATGAAGTCTTGAAAGGACAAATCCTCTGGAGGAGACATTCTCCTTTTTGGAGGAGGGCTCCTCAGGAAGAGTAAAAGAGACGTCAGCAGAATCATCTTATGTATCAGAATCTTCAGAGGATTCAAAGTATCGTCTATTTGCTTCCAGAGATCGATACGCGTACCGATCGGTACAGACATCGGGTGTACCGGGAATCGGAGCGGTATCGAAGAAAGCCCCGGAACCGGAGACCGGAACCGGCATGCTACTGGAAGTAGATGCTCTGGGTACCGGTATCGGTTGCGGTACCGGAATCGGAGTCGGAACCGATTGTCGCGGTACCGATGGCGGTGCAGCATTAATGAAAGTCAGTAAGGCCTGCTGCATGGATTGTACCGTAGTACCCATAGCCGCCACAACTGCCTGGAAGTCGGTACCGGTGTTAGCCGGTACCCCAGAGCAGTCTAACAGGAGATCGGTCGAGGCCGTGCCATTGATGTCTACCTGTAACCCCATAGGAGGAGCTTTGGAAGCCGGAGCTTCCCGCCGGGGTTGTTTGGCTGGGGCAGGGTCCTCAGGGTCAATTGCAAGGGCCTCTCACTGCTTAGAGGGAGATTTGCCTTTTGAGGACTTGCCCGAAGAATGTTTGGTTACCTGAGATCCATCAGGAGAAGACGACCTGGAGGATGTTGATGCTGGAGTATCGATAGAAAACAGCATATGAAATTTAGCTGCTCTGTTCTGTAAGCCCCTTTTGGACATCAGAGAGCAGGATGGACAATCCGGAATGGAATGGTCAGGCCCCAAACATTTAAGACACTACTCATGGGTGTCTGTAACTGAAATAGTACCGGTACACTTAGTGCATTTTTTAAAACCAGAAGCTGGTTTTTCCATGAGGGAGACCCGAGAAGGCCTAGAGGCCTCACAGAAAAAATACACCAAGTGTAGAAAAAGTAATTATAAATATATATATATATATATATATTTTTTTTTTAAATAAACGAAAAAAGGACCGGCGGTACCGGTCTGGAATCGGGGAAGGCAGACACACGGTTAAAGAAACAAATTAAAATAACAATTTCTTCAGCGGTGACAGGAACACGACCTGCTGGCTCCGCGGAAAAAGAAGAACTGAAGAGAGTTGGTCAGGAAGGCAGGTCAGGAAGGCATGCGCTGTGGGAGGCCCCAAAAGCTTCCTTTCTGGGAAGCTGGGGAGCTTTCCCGCGCAGGCTCCGTCGGTTCCGACGTACCCATATGTGAGGACTCATTCCTGCTTGTTCCTGGAGATAAGTCTTTATTTCGTGTTTTTGCTTCCATAGCAAGTTCCTTTTCAAATTCTCGCTTTGCCTGCCTTATCAATGCTTTGCATTTAACTTGCCAGTGCTTGTGCTGTTTCTAGTTTTCGTTATTTGGCTCTTTTTTCCATTTCCTGAAAGATGCTTTTTTGGTAGCAACAGCCTCTCTGACCTCACCTTTAAACCATGCTGGCAGTTTTTTGGACTTTCTTCCACTTTTCTTAATGCGTGGAATACAGCTGGTCTGGGCTTCCAGGATAGTATTTTTAAACACCCAAGCTTGATTTAAGTCTTTAACCTTTGCAACTGCTCCTTTTAGTTTTTTCTTAACTATATTCCTCATTTTATCATAGTCTCCCTTTTGAAAGTTAAAAGGTAGTACTGTGGATTTCTTTACTATCCCTCCTCCACTAATTAAACACGATCATGCTATGATCACTATTGCCAAGTGGTCCCAACACCTTTATTTCTTGCACCAAATCTGGTGTTCCACTAAGGAGTAGGTCCAGTATGGCTTCCCCTCTGGTCGGTTCATGAACCAGCTGCTCCAAGAAGCAGACATTTATTTCATCTAGAAAAACTTTATCTCCCTAGCATGTCCTGCCATGACACTGACCCAGTCCATACCGGGGTAATTGAAATCACCCATATTATTACTCTGCTGTGACTTTTGTTAGCTTCCTTGATTTCTTTGAGCATTTCATCATCCATAAACAAAGGTGAGTCGGTTGATATAGTGTATTTGGACTTTCAGAAAGCCTTTGACAAAGTCCCTCATCAGAGACTTTTGGCAGAACTAAAGAGTCATGGGATAGGAGGCAGTGTACTACTGTGGATCAGGAACTGGTTAAAAGATAGAAAGCAGAGTGTAGGGCTAAATGGCCAATTTTCCCAATGGAGAAAGGTGAATAGTGGTGTACCCCAAGGATCTGTGCTGGGTCCACTGCTTTTTGACATATTCATAAATGACCTGGAAAAGGGAATAACGAGTGAGGTTATCAAGTTTGCAGATGACACAAAACTAAAGTTGTTAAAACCCATGGGGATTGTGGAAATTTGCAAGAGGATCTTGATAAAATGGAAGACTGGGCATCGAAATGGCAGATGAAATTTAATGTGGACAAGTGCAAAATTATGCACCTAAGGAAGAACCACCCAAACTATGGTTACACGATGCAAGGTTCCACATTAGGAACTACCACCCAGGAAAAAGATTTAGGCGTCACTGTGGATAACATGTTAAAACCCCCTGCCCAGTGTGCAGCGGCGGCCAAGAGAGCAAATAGAATGCTAGGTATCATAAGGAAAGGAATGGAAAATAAAACAAAGGATATTATAGAGCCTCTGTATCGTTCCATGGTGCGATCGCACCTTGAATATTGTGTGCAATTCTGGTCGACATATCTTAAAAAGGATATATCGTTATTAGAAAAGGTTCAGAAAAGAGCCACCAAAATGGTAAAGGGGATGGAAGGATACCCCTATGAAGAAAGGCTAAAAAGGTTAGGGCTCTTTAACCTGGAAAAGAGACGGCTGAGGTGAGATATAATAGAAGTCAATAAATTAATGAATGGAGTGGAACGGGTAAACGTAGATTGATTGTTTACGTTATCAGAATAGAGGAAGACTAGGGGACATGCAATGAAGCTACAAGGTAAACTATTTAAGACTAATAAGAGAAAATATTTTTTCACTCAACGTGTAATCAAACTCTGGAATTTGTTACCGGAGGATGCAGTAAAAGCTGTTAGTGTAGCTGGGTTTAAAAAAGGTTTGGACAAGTTCCTGGAGGAAAGGTCCATAAACCATTATTAAAAAGGGACCCAGGATATCACTGCTTGACCCAATACAAGCATTGTGGAACCTGTGTCTTTTGGGGAAAGTGCTAGGTACGTATGACCTAGATTGGCCACTGTTGGAAACAGGATACTGGGCTCGATGGACCTTGGTCTGACCCAGTATGGCCGTTCTTATGTTCTCGAAAGAAGTAGCTGCAAAGGTGAAGAAAAAGAGGGTGGCCTTCATAAAATACAAGAGCTCACAGAGAGAGGAAGACAAGCATTAATATTTGAAAAGCGGATCTAAGAAGGTAGTCAGAAGTGAGGAACTATCTAAACAAAGTAGACAAAGCGATCGGGCCGGATGGGATATATCCCAAAATAGTGAAGGAACTTGGGGATGGATGTTCTAGTGGCTCCACTGACTGACCTTTTCAATGCTTCTGCAGAGTCGGGAGTAGTCCCAGAGGGCTGGAGAAAGACACATGTGGTCCCTTTACACAAAAACAGCAGTAAGGATGAGGTTGAGAACTACAGGTCGGTTAGTCTGACCTCTGTGGTGAGTAAATTAATGTAAAAACTGCTAAAACAGAGGATAGTGAGGTTTCTGGAGTCCAATGGATTGCAGGATCCGAGGCAGCATGGGTTTACCAGCGGCAGGTCTTGTCAGACAAATCTGACTGATTTCTTTGGCTGGGTGAACAGAGAGTTGGACAGACCTCCTTTTCCCCTTATTCTGTGTCTTGTCTGTCTTAATTAGATTGTAAGCTCTCACAAGCAGGAACAGTCTCTGTTTGTGCAGTACTGCGTAAGCCTTGTAGCGCTTTATAAATGATTAGTAGTAGCAGGGGGAGCCCTAGCTATGGTGTACTTGGATTTCAGGACAGCCTTTGACACCATTCTACACAGGTGTCTTATTTATAAACTGAGCACCTTAGGGATGGACCCTAAAGTGACTGAGTGGGTAAGAAATTGGTTGAGTGGGAGGTGAAAAAAGTGTATTTATTTATTTAAACTTTTCTTATCTACCGACCCTTCCATCGATCGAGGGCGGTTTACAATGAACAAAAATTCCCCAAAAAATTGGTTACAGAGAACAAAATCAATAACTATGATACAGGAAAACTATATACATGATAGTTTGTTACCTATACAGTGGTAACATGACAGCTGAGTCCGAACTATTTACAGTAAATAATGACGACAGAGCAGGTTACAAAGGTGTATTGGTGCCATTGGAGGGAGGGGAGTCATGGTTAGTGTAGGGGGAAGAAGGGATAGAATATGAAGAGGCATTGTAATATTCCACGAACAGTAGAGTTTTTAGCTGTTTGCGAAAGGTTTGAAGATCCTTGATTGATCTAATATAGTCAAGGAGAAAGTTCCAAAGTGTGGGAGTGGAGTACCTGAAGGCTCTATTGCTTCTGGTGGGTAAGGAATTCCATAACGCAGGGGCAAGGAAGAAGGCGGCGGAGTGACGTGTCCGCTCTAGATGTACTTGGGAAACTGAGGGGAGGGCCAGGCGATGTGTGTGAATGGAACGGAGAAGGCAATGGGGGGTATGGTAGCGAAGGAGATTGGCTAGGTATTGTGGGTCACCCGTGTGAATTGCTCGATGTGCTGAGTACTTTGTATTGTAGACGATACTTAACAGGGAGTCAGTGGAGACGAATGAGGAGGAAGGATGAAACCAGGGGGACTGATGTGGTCATGACGGGAAGCGCGAGTATGCGGGCTGTAGTGTTTTGGATCAGCTGGAGATGATGGAGTTGATAGTATGGAATACCAGAAAGTGCACTGTTGGAGTAATCTATCTAATTGCGAAATCACCAACGATAGAAGAAGGGTGGTCAGAGAGTGAATATGCAGAAGTGAGCGAAGAGCACGAATCTGGCGCAGGAAAAAGAAAATGTGTTGGATTAGGGAAGAAAGGTGGGGTTGAAACGATAGGGAGGAATCCAGGACAACACCCAGGTACTGGAAGGATGAAACCAGAGGGACTGAGGCACCCAGGAGAAGTGGGGCTACGGTTGGTGGTGACAAGGAAAGGGCAAACCAAAGAGCGGTACACTTGGAGGGGTTAAGATGCAGGTGATTGGCGGTGAGCCAACTAGTAACCATGGACAAACAAGTGTTCAGGGGAGACAGATCCAGGTGGTGGGGGTCAGTGTGATAAAGAAGACAGATGTCGTCAGCGTAAAAATATGCAGAAATGCCTGATTGTTGAATTAGTAGTTCAAGGGGTGCTAGAAAGATATTAAAGAACAGTGGCGCCAGAATCGAACCTTGGGGAACACCACAGGACAAAGGTAGTGGAGGAGATGATGTCGATGATGACTCCTAGGTATTTATAACCTCTTGTTTGACTGGGAGGTCAATGTTATGAAGTTTAAAAGGTATGGGGAGGCGTGAAGTTCTGATTCCTAGTTGTGAATAAAATTTTGGTTTTATTGAAATTTAATTGCATGTTGTTTGAGTTAAGCCACAATTCTGCTTCAGTTATGCAGGAACAAATGGATCACAGTGGGTTCTGGTAGATTGCGACCAGTAACACAGAGATATCCTGTACATCAAGAGATATCCCTGCACAATGCCTTCTCTGCCTTGGCTAATGAGGATGCCCAATCCAAAGAAACTGAAGGGCCCTTAAATGAGTTAGACAATGCCCAATCCCTTGCTAAAGCACCAAATATGAAGAAAACCTCACCAAACAGAAAACTACTACTACTTGGAGATTCCATCATCAGAGGAACCAACTTGGGAACACAGTTCAAAGGAGAGAAGATAGTCATGGGCCTACCAGGCTCTTCAGCCAGCAGGAATACAAACCAAGTTGTTGAATTACTTAGCGCAAAAAGTGAACACTCCAAACTTGATGTTATTATCCACTTAGGCACAAACGACCTGGCTAGGAACAGTGCCTCCAAAGCCCAAAAGGACTTCCAATCTCTGGGAGAGAAACTCAAGCACGTTGTTAACACTGTTACATTTTCAGAAGTTCTACCTGTTCTTGGTAAGGGGACAAAAAGGCTGCATCGCATTAAGAGCTTTAATACATGGCTCCAGACCTGGTGCAAACAAGAAGGATTCAGATTTATTGGTAACTGGGACAACAGATGGACCAACAAGAGACTATACTGTGCTGATGGACTACATCTCTGTCGCAGGGAAAAGAATCCTAAGTGACAAATTCAGGCAGGATGTGGATATGCATTTAAACTAGGAAGAGGGGGTGACGGATGTGGAAGGTCAACATCTGCATGCCACCCCCAGCAAAAGCAGAACACCATCAGAAACAGCCACACATCAAAAACATGTGGGAAGAAGTAGGCAGAACAAAATCATTGCAAAATACACACAAGCCAGGAAAATGCTGGCAAGCAATGAGCACAAATGCTCGAAGCTTAGTCAACAAAATTCCAGACCTGGAAGCCCTAATGGTGGAAACGAATTTGGACATTGTGGTCATTACAGAAACATGGTTTAATGAATCACACAATTGGGATATAGCCATAGCTGGCTATAATCTATTCAGAAGAGACAGAGAAAATGGAAAAGGAGGAGGAGTAGCCTTGTATGTCAAAAGCAATATTAATTACCAGCAAATCTCCGGAGTAGCGATGGGGGCGACATGCGCCCCATCCATCGCGAATCTCTATATGGGGGACTTTGAAGAAGTTTGGCTGAAAGCGTCACCGTTCCAGCAGCAATTAAAAACGTGGCACAGATACATAGATGACGTTTTTCTGGTATGGCAGGGCTCTGAACAGGAGTTACTCGATTTTCACCATTGGTTGAACACCTGCGATCCCCATATACAGTTCACATATCAATATCATCGTGACCAGATCACTTATCTTGATATTTTGATAATGAGAGGTAGCCAGTCATGGGAAACATCGATATATAAGAAACCCACTGACCGTAACGCCTTCCTGCACTACACTAGTGCCCACCCTCGCAATTTAAAAGACGGCTTACCCATATCTCAGTTCTTGCACTACAGGAGAAACTGTTCGAATAAAGCTGATTTTAGGATTAAGTCCAAAAGTCTAATACATGATTTTAAGGAGCGTGGTTATCCCTCCACAGTGATAAAATGTGCCTACCAGAGAGCCTTGTGTAGAGATCGTAATACTCTATTGACACACCGTTCATCCCATCCTGCTGGTACTCCCGAATTAGAAGATTCTATCATTAACTTCGTGACCACCTTTTCTCCTTTCAGTAGGGAAATTAAGAAAATTATAAAGAAACACAGTAATATATTACAAGTTGTTCCGGGATTGGATAACCGCACGATCCGCTGCGTTTGGCGGCGCAATAGAAATCTAAAGGAGCAATTGTGCCCAGCAGCTCTGTCTAAGGATCCCAGTGCCATTTCATCCTCTTCGGTTTCCCAGGGTCATCATAAATGTGGAGCCTGCACCATCTGTGATGTGACCATGGAGATATCAATATTTGAACATAAAGGCGTCTCGTACCATCTTCGCCATGAGACAACGTGTACATCTATAAATGTAGTATACATTATCGTGTGCCCGTGCGGGCTCATCTATGTAGGCAAGACTGAACGGCTTTTTCGCACTCGCATGCAGGAGCATAGAAGCCGCCTGAGTTGCAAAGTGTTGGAAGCCCCAATAGTACAACACTGTCTACAATATCATCATATTTTTGAACAGCTTCGATGTTTCTGCGTGGAGAAAGTTAGTCATAGTATGAGAGGGAAGACCATTGCGAATACTCTGCTTTGGAAGGAACAAAAATGGATCTTTACTTTAAACACTGTTATTCCAAAAGGTTTGAATGTGCGATTGAATCTCGCACTGTGTTTGTGATCCTATACGATGCTAAAAGTACTCTCATCAATCCTGTCTTGTAGTTTATTATATTCTAGTGGGTTATATGGGAGATTTGACAGAATTCACATTATAACATTAATGGAGTGGGCTTTCCAATATCTTCTTAGTTCGTTATCTAATTAAACATTAGTCAGCACGTGATCTTGATTCTCTTTAAATTGGTGGTCAAGTTTCCATGCCGCATGCGCGGCGTCTTACGCACCAAGAGTTTTACATGGATGGTCTGAATGAGTAAGATGACAATGAACATCTAGTAAAAGTAACGCCGGCAGCATCATCTAAGCAGGTTTGATTCAAGTGATAAATTCTTAAAAGTGCATGAGCAACTGGCTATATCATCGAATTCACGTTTTTCTGTTTATAGTTTTAAAGGGACGATTCCCTGAAGAAACAACAGTTGTGAAACGCTTGGGGTACCTAGCTGTGAGCGTTGGAATTGCCCTGTTCGTCTTCAAACAAAAGCTAAGTGTTATATAGTATCACCGGTTCCCTCATATAAAGTACATTGTTCAAGAAGAAATATTTATTACCGATTGCATGAGGAACGTTAGTGATATCTATGAGATGAAAGAAAGATGTTTTTATTGGCAACTTTAACTACAATTTAAAAAATAAGAAGTCAAAGAAGGCAGACAGTCATTGATGTAAAACTGGCACTCTCAATGAGCGACTGGCTCCTGGTTTATGTGCCGCTGGTTTTTCTGAGACCAATTGCCATTAGTCTAATGAGTGAGTGAATTAAGCAAGCTCTCGAGTTGCAGAGTGAGTCATTAAACGGAGTGTGTTTGTTTTTGCTGAAAGCAATATTAAAGCTACTGAAATGCAGGGGACATGGGGAAAAGAAGAAGCGCTCTGGATTGCGTTGGAAAGAGGAGATGGCACTGTTATCCATATTGCTGTAGTCTACAGACCTCCGACTCAAATTGAAGAGAGAGATAACGAATTGATTAAAGATATTGCCAAGATAGCAACAAAGGGGGAAGCGATCATATTGGGTGACTTTAATCTACCTGATGTGGATTGGATAACTCCTTCTGCACATCTGGAAAGAAGCAAAATTTGTGGATGCGCTCCAAGATGCATTATTTAGACAAATGGTGATGGAACCAATGAGGGAAAGCTCAACGCTGGATGTAGTGCTCACCAACGGTGATAGTGTGTCGAATGTCTGCGTGAGTGCCCCCTGTGAGCAACAGCGACCATCACACGGTGTGGTTTGAGATAAAAGCCATGGTACAGGCCAATCATAGCAAGCTCAAAGTCCTAAACTTCAAATACAATGACTTCAATAAAATGGCAGAGTACTTAACCCTCGGATACACTTGGTAAATCGACTGACACGTATACACTACCCCCGGGTCACCCCTGACCCATATGTAGAAATATGGTGAAACATCTACTTTTGTTTGTAAAACATGGTTAAATTGTGAAGAATAAGACATACTTTTATGTATTTTTTATAATACTTGTTATTAATTGACCCTTTCAAGTGAATAATGTGCAATGCTAGCCAAGATCAGGCAGGACAAGTTGTACAAGGTCAGATATATGCCGCATAATGTCAATACCTGTTAACTATTCAGTTGCAAGCTTAAAAATGTTGTGCAGCACTGCACGCTTTGCAAACTACAATAGTTCTATATTTATTCGCTAGGTGGACAGCAACAGTCAAAGTATGGTGCCATTATGTCAAGTAATGGCATGATGCACATTGTGACAAAGCGTTTCGGGTGTGGCATTGTTTACCTTTGTCGTAAAAAATTTTAATCCACAGAAACAAACAAGGAACTGATGTCAGGTGATGTCATAAATGTAAGCAAGATGTTAGAAGACACAGGATTGTAATGTGGACTTGGAGTGGTGACTTTCGTTGCTGCTATAAAACAATGGAGAGTGTTATTGTGCGAGTGTCGAAAATCACCCCTTGTTTGTTCAGCAGCTTGCAGTACTGTATAAAAACGTTATTTTTGCAAACCATATGTATGAAAATACTTAAAAATGGTTCGCTGAGGAATACCTAGAGTACCAAAATACAATTCCTTACCATTTTGAAGAAAAAACACAAAAACCGACACCCGGGTCACCCCTGACCCGGGGGTAGTGTATCCGAGGGTTAAAGGAGGAGATGACGGGGTGGAAGGAGATAAAGGAAGTGAAATTGCAATGGGCTAAACTAAATAAGGCAATAAAAGGGGCAACAGATAAATATGTAAGAAAAGTAAATAAAAACAAGAGGAGAAGGAAACCTATTTGGTTTTCCAAAGAGGTGGCTGCTCAAATAAAGGCAAAAAACACAACTTTCGCAAAATTCAAAAGCTTGCAAACAGAAGAACACAGAAATGAATACAGGATCCAACTCAAAGAGTCTAAAAGAGTAATAAGGATAGCAAAATCAAAGGCAGAGGAAAGGATGGCTAAAGATGTTAAGGGTGACAACAAAACTTTCTTCAGGTATATTCGGGAAAGGAAGAAGATCAGAGTTGGAATTGCAGGACTCAAAAGTGCTGGGAAAGGACTCGTGGAAAGTGACACTGAAAAAGCGAAATTGCTAAACAAATACTTCTGCTCTGTTTTTACTAAAGAAGATCCTGGAGATGGACCAGTTGTGACTCCAAAATATAAAAATGGGAATGAAGTAGATACCACACCATTCACAGAAGACGAGGTGTTAGAACAACTTGCTAAACTGAAAGTGGACAAAGCCATGGGACCGGATGGGATACATCCCAGGATACTGAAAGAGCTCAGAGAGATTCTTGCAGGACCGTTAAAGGATGTCTTCAACAGATCCTTGGAAACAGGAGAGGTTCCTCAGGACTGGAGAATGGCTGATGTCGTACCTCTACACAAAAGTGGTGACAGGGAAGAAGTGTCAAACTACAGGCCCGTGAGCCTTACCTTGGTGGCGGGAAAAGTAATGGAGGGGCTCCTGAAAGAGTGAATAGTGAACTTTCTCAAATCCAACAGGATGCAAGATCCGAAGCAACATGGTTTTACCGAAGGACGGTCTTGCCAAACAATTCTGATTGAGTTCTTTGACTGGGTGACCAAGGAACTAGATCAGGGGCATGCGATGGATGTCATCTACCTGGATTTCAGCAAAGCTTTTGATACTGTTCCTCATAGGAGGCTTGTCAACAAACTCAGTAGCTTGGGGATGTGTCCCAAGATTGTAAACTGGATTAGAAATTGGTTGACTGACAGACGACAGAAGGTGATTGTACATGGAGCTCACTCGGATAAGAGGAAGGTGATTAGCGGGGTGCCCCAGGGTTCGGTCCTGGGCCCAGCACTATTCAATGTATTTGTGAGTGATATTGCTGAAGGACTGAATAGAAAAGTCTGTCTCTTTGCAGACAACACAAAAATTTGCAACAGAGTGGACTCCCCCGAGGGAGTGGTTAACATGAGGAAAGATCTACAAAAGCTGGAAGACTGGTTTAATGCTTGGCAACTACGATTTAATGCGAAAAGGTGCAGTGTCATGCACTTGGGTAGCAGAAATCCAAGGGAAATGTACGCGATAGGGGGCGAGAGGTTGGTATGCACGGTTCAGGATAAAGACCATAGTGTGATTATCTCTGATGATATCAAGGTCGCAAAACAGTGCGACAAGGCGGTGGCAAAAGCCAGGAGGATGTTGGGCTGCATACAAAGAGGGATTACCAGCAGAAAGGAAGAGGTACTTATGCCACTGTATAAGTCACTGGTGAGGCCTCACTTGGAATACTGTGTTCAGTTTTTGAGACCGTATCTTGCAAAAGATGTAAAAAGACTGGAAACTGTTCAGAGAAAAGCGACCAAAATGATTTGGAGCCTGCCTCAGAAGCCTTATGAGAAGAGACTTGAAGACCTAAATATGTACACTTTGGAGGAGAGGAGGGACAGGGGAGATATGATTCAGACCTTTAAATACTTAAAGAGAAATGATGAACAAACAAACCTCTTCCAAAGACGGGAAAGCTGTAAAACTAGAGGGCATAACATGAAGCTGCAAGGTGGTAAATTGAAAGGCAGTGTCAGGAAATATTTTTTCACTGAAAGGGTGGTGGATGCTTGGAATGCCCTCCCGATGGAAGTGGTGGGGGCAAACACGGTGATGGAATTCAAAAAGGCATGGGACAAACACAGTGGATCCCTTTACAGCAATAGGATAAAAACAAGCTAAACGGTACCATCTAACTTCTGAAACATATAATGTCTCAACAAATAGGGGTGTCCTACATGGAGTGGTGGGTTTACCCCTAAACAAAGACATGGAGAGGGGTGGCCTGCACAGAGCGACAGGTGCACCTACTCTTGCCATCTTGCTGGGCAGACTAGATGGACCATGCTGGTCTTTATCTGCTGTCATTTACTATGTTACTATGTTATGTATGTTAATAATGCTGTGGTATTGAGGCTTTTTTTTACGTCGATTGGAGCATAGACCATTATATCGTCTGCATAGACGTGATATTTGATGGTGTGCTTCTTGAAAATTGAGCAGATGAGTTGGAGATATAGGTTAAATAGTAGAGTTGAGAGAGCAGAGCCTTGCAGAATATCCTGTTCTTGGAGAAATGATGTTGAGGACTCTTGGTCAATCTTTACAAATTGGAATCGATTGGATATGTACGATTTGAACCAATTTAGAGGTGTACCAGGGATACCTAATCGAGCTAGTCTTGGCAGGAGGATGGTGTGATCTACGTTGTCAAAAGTGGATGAGATATCTAGGAAGATCATGATGAAGGCTTGATTTGGATTATCCAGACCGCAGATGAGAGTGTCGAATACCACCAAGAGGAGGGGTTCAACGCTGTGAAATGGGCGGAAACCATATTGGTGTGTATCTAGGGGGGAGTCAAATTCAATGACTTCCTGTAACTGAATTTGAACTGCTTTTTCGATTACCTTTGCTAGGAATGGTATGCTGGCTATTGGGCGGTATGAAGTAGGGTCATCTTTGTCAAGAGATGTTTTCTTGAATAGCGGGCAAATTATGGAAAACTTAAGAGAGTCTGGCATAATTCCTTGGGAGAGGGATTGGTTTACAATATTGAGTATTACCAGCGCCAGTCCCGATTTAGAAGCCTTTATCCAGGAGACTGGACATGGGTCAAGGTATGAGGTTATGGTGTTAATCTTAGTTATCGTTTCAAGAAGTTGTTTTTCTAAGATAGAAAGCTGACCATCTATTTGAGTGGGATTGGTGATCGTTAAGGATGAGTGGGGTAGAGGAGTTTTTATTTTTTAATTTGGATGCAAGATAGTCTGCTATAGTCTTTGGCTTGATGGGGGCACTGTTTGTCAGGCTCATGTGGGATTTGGTTAGGGATTTTACTAGTTTGAAGAGCTCCCCTAGGACGATTGATGGCCTTGTTTAGAATGGAGGAGTAATAGTGTCTTTTTCGCATTGTGGATTTCCTCTTTATTGGTTTTTAATGCCGAGTTGTAACATTCCTTATTTGTAAGGGTTTTGGAAGACCTCCATTTCTTCTCGAGCCTACGGAGTGTTTTTTTGAGACTGCGTAATTCTTGGGTATACCATTGTTCAGATGGCTTTTTGATGGGACCCTTGTTGGGGTAGTTGGGCCTTGCAACTTTATTGATTATTGCAGACCAATTTTTATAATGTCCTTGAGATCCTGCATAGGGGAGATGAGTTTAGGGGTAACCTCTGAGAGAAAAGCATCTTTGTCAAATTTTTTAAAGTGTGGTATTTTGTAAGTTAGGCAGGTGGATGTTTTAGAGGGGATGCTTATTGGGAGGGTCATACATAGAATGTGGTGGTCTGACCATGGTACCTGTGTCAAGGATGGGTATGTGAAATGATGAGAGATTAGTGATCTTGGAACGAAAATCAGATCCGTTACCTTTTGAATGGGTAGGTTGTTTTACTATTTGTATGAAGCCCATGTCTTCCATAAATTTGAGAAAGTCATTGGATTGCTGTGATGTGAGAGATGCTAAGTTGAAATCTCCAAGGATGAAGTGGTGTTTCTGCGATGGAGAAGTACAAGCGGATTCCAGTATGGTGGTGATGTTGATGTGGTTATTAGTAGGTGGGTCTGTAGAGGAAGCATAATGCTAAGTGTTTGTTCTCAATTTTTATCAAGTCTTTGCCATCGCAATTTGTGCATAAACTGGTAAAGAGATTGAGGCTTGATTTTGTGATTATGAGTACTCCACCACCCCTTTTGGTGTCTCTGGGGCAGTTGAACATTGAGTAACCATTTGTGTTGAGCTGCTTTAGAAGGATGGAGTCGTGCTCAGTGAGCCAAATCTCTGCAATATGGAGAAAATCCAGGGATTCATCGCCGAGGATGTGTCTGATTAATGGAATCTTGTTTCTCATGGAGCGTGCGTTTATCAATTGTACACAGAGATGGAGATGGAGGAAAACTAAATCAGACGAAAAGAGATGGAGGAAAACTAAATCAGACGAAAATAAATCCCAATATATGAACACACTTAACGAATACAAGAACGCAATAAACAAATCAAAAAGGGATTACCACTCTAAAGTAATAAATCTAGCCATCAACCGACCTAGAGAACTATTTGCAATTGTAAAAACACTGACAAAAGCAAAGAACTCCGAGCCAAAACAACCAGCAATAAGTATACAAACATTAGCAACCCACTTTGCAGAAAAACTAAAGTGCAAACCCAATACTCTAACAGCAATACTACCTTCAAGCACCGAAATTAATAACAATTGGACAACTTTTCACACGGTAGACCAAAAACACCTCCTTAAGATCATAACAATGATCAACACCACAACCTCCCCACTCGATCCATGCCCTGTGTCATGGATCAAATGTACAAAGGAAGAACTCGCTGAAAACATTCAACACATGGTGAACCAATCCCTTTCCCAAGGCATCATGCCCGATGCCCTAAAACTCACAACGCTTCGCCCAATAATAAAAAACAATAAACTTGACTCAAAAGACCCAAATTCATACAGACCGATAGCCAGCATTCCATTTATTGCTAAAATAATAGAAAAAACAATTCAATTACAATTACAAGAGCATATTGATGAGCACAAACCCCTTGACTCACACCAGTTTGGTTTCCGCCCCTTCCACGGAGTAGAAACCCTCTTGATTACACTGATGGACTACCTCAAAGGCACAGATGACAACAGTCAAGGCTTCCTACTCCTCTTTATAGACATTTCTGCCGCCTTTGACATCAACCACCTTACTCTGATCAATAGACTAGAAAACTTAGGAATAGGTGGGACTGTTCTCAAATGGTTCAAGTCTTACATCACACAGACTAATACGTGTTCAAATAGACCAAGAAGCATCAGAAACCTTCCCCCAAGGACAAGGAATACCCCAGGGATCATCCCTTTCTGCCCTCCTTTTCAATCTGTACCTGCAACCTATCACAAACATATTTAGAAAACACAGGATTAGTCACTTTATTTATGCTGACGATATCATGCTCGCTATCCCCATAACCACCAAAAACCCCACTTACGACACCCTATCCGAATGCATGGCTGAGACCACCTCTTGGATGGAAGCCAATTACCTCAGCATCAACCTCAAAAAAACGGAAGCAATGTTCGTTACAAGAACACCCGTGACCGAGGACACTTATCCAACAACAATCTCAATCAACAATACATCTATACCTGTTAAAAAAGAGGTAAAATACCTGGGTGTAATAATAGATCATACTCTCACCATGCTACCGCACATAAAGCAGACAGTAAAAACCATATTCTACAAACTCAAAACCATACAACACCTAAGGCCCCTCCTCGACATACATGACTTTAGATCGGTTGTTAATACACTCATCACCCCCCATTTTGATTAGAAACATAGAAACATGATGACAGAAAAAGACCACAAGGCCCATCTAGTCTGTCCTTCCATAACTACAACAGTCCACTTTTTACCTTTAGAGATCCTCTGTGTTGGTCCCATGCTTTTTTGAATTCAGTTACTGTCCTCATCTCTACCACCTCCACTGGGAGACTATTCCACGGATCCACTACTCTTTCCGTAAAGAAATATTTCCGCATATCACTCCTGAATCTATCTCCCTTCACCTTCATCCCATGTCCCCTCGTAGCAGAACTTGCTTTCAATTGAAAGAGGCTCTCTCCCTGAACATTTATGCCACAGAGGTATTTAAACATCTCAATCATATCACCTCTATCCCGCCTGTCCTCTAAGGTGTACATATTAAGATCCTTAAGTCTGTCCTCATATGCTTTATAATGAAGCCCATTAATCATTTTAGTAGCAACCCTCTGCACTGACTCCATCCTGTTCACATCCTTTTGAAGGTGCGGTCTCCAGAATTGCACACCATACTCCAAATGAGGTCGCACCAAAGATTTATACAGAGGCATTATCACCTCCTTTTTTCTGCTAGCCATTCCTCTCCGTATGCACCCAAGCATCCTTCTAGCTTTTGCCGTCGCCTTTTCTACCTGATTATTGCAACAGTCTCCTAATTGGCCTACCACAAAAAAACACATACCTATTACAAAGAGCCCAGAACATCTGTGCAAAAGTAATTACTAAAGCTCGCCTAACAGACCATGTGACCCCTATACTGCTAGAACTACATTGGCTCTCTATAAACAGCCAAATCAGATACAAAATTCTCCTAACAACTTTCAAGCTCCTAAACGACATCGCCCCCTCACACCTATCCACACTACTACACGCCCCATCCGAATCAAGAGCTCGCAGACAAAACGCAGCCCATTCACTTGATATGCCAAAAACATTCACGAAGACTAAAAAATCCTCAAGTGCCAGAGCCTTCACGTTCACTGCCCCCATGCTCTGGAATGATCTCCCAATAGGCCTCCGTATCATAAAAGACCTCTCCCAATTTAGGAAAGAACTCAAAACCTACCTATTCTCCGAACACTTCGAAATCCCCTACCCCCCAAGTCCTGTCCCACAGCATCCACAGACACACAAACTCAAAACTCCCAAAACCACAATTAGCTAACCCCACACAGACCTCCCACACACACACAAAAAAACTTATGATAAAAAAATGGAAATAAATTCCACCACTTACGCATGACCTATGAATATTCTGTAACACATTGTATATAACCACTTGTAAATAACCTATGTAAATAGTTTGGACAGTTTATCGCATTTATTATTTGTAAAAAGTTAGAAAGTTTCTGTTCAATGTAAATGTATACCGAAGTATACAAAATTGTTAACTTGTTCCATGTAAACCGCCCTTGATCTCTGGAAGGGGCGGTATAGAAGAAATAGATAAATAAATAAAACATAGTGTGGTGAGGGAATCAGCTTGTGTTGGAGGAGCATTGGTGATGGAGGAGCACTGGTGTTGGTTGTGTTAATGTGAATCTACGTTGTTTTTTGGTGTGGTTGAGGGGCAAATTTGATACCCCAGTTGTAAGGTGTGTAGAGTTGTATATGTGGGATACGAGAGTAGAATGAGACGGCCTGATGGGCCAGGAGTGTGTTGGAAGGGACCAGGAGGGTGGCTAATACACAGAAGGCGAATAGCACTATGGGTGTGAGCTCCATCTTTGAAGAAGGTTAAGGGGTGGCTGTAGTTCTGGAGAAGGGCTAGACAGAGCAGTGTTGGCAGCTGAGCCCTATGCCTTGAGTGCCGTAGTAAGTTGTAGGAAGAGTGTAAAGAGATAGAAATTGCAGTAGCATGAAACAGAGCCAGACAATGGATAGAGGTCTTCTGAACAGGCTCAGGGAGTGGGACAATTAAGTGTACAGGTAAATGGCGCTCACTCTGAGGAGGTTACCAGTGGTGTGCCGCAGGGATCAGTCCTTGGTTTGATTCTTTTTAACATATTTGTAAGTGATATTGTGGAAGGTTACTGAGTAAGGTTTGTCTCTTTGCGAATGATACCAAAATCTGCAATGGAGTAGAACCCAGGAAGGAATAGATAACATGAGGAGGGATTTAGCGAAGCTTGAAGAATGGTCAAGAATTTGGCAGCTGAGATTTAATGCTAAAAAATGCAGGGTCGTGCATTTGGGCTGCAAAAATCCAAGGGAGCGGTACAGTGTTGAGAGCGAAGTACCTCTGTCCACGAAAGAAGAGCGAGACCTGAGTGTGATTGTTTCTGATGATCTGGAAATGGCTAAACAGGTAGAAAAGGCGACGGCAAAAGCCAAAAGGATGCTTGGGTGCATATGGAGAGGAATGGCAGCAAAAAGAAAAGAGGCGATAGTGCTTCTGTATACGTCTAGTGCGACCTTATTCAAAGAGTGTGGCTACTAAAATGGTTAGTGGTCTTCGTTATAAACCATACAGTGACAGGCTGAAAAATCTTAATATGTATACGTTAGAGGAAAGAGGGGGTAGAGGAAATATGATAGAGACATTTAAATACCCCCGTGGCATAAATGCACAAGAGGACAGCCTTTTTCGATTTAAAGTAAGCTCTGCAACAAGGGAGCATAAGATTAGGGTGAAAGGGGATAGACTCAGGAGTAATATGCAGAAATATTTCTTTATGGAAAGAGTGACAGATAGTCTCCCAGTGGAGGTAGTAGAGACCAGGATAGTATCTGAATTCAAAAAAGAATGGGACAAACAGAGAAAATCCCCAAAGAAGAAAAAAAAGAGACTTTAGTATTAGATATGGAAGGGCAGAATAGATAGACCATATGGTCTTTTTCTGCGGACATTTTTCTATATAGATGGTGTGTCTTATTGTATGGGTTATATGTGATAACGTTTTATTTTTGAGTATATTATGTGATATGTTTTGTATGGTGATTTATAGTGATTATTGAAAGATTTCTTGTGTTTGGAGTATGTAGGGAGGTTTTTTGGATTTCCCTCCGCAGTGTGGTATTTTGTTTTGGGATGAGCTGGTGTCCTCTTTTTGGTATTATGATTCTTCCCAATCAGCCATATTTTTGCTATGTTAGACATTTACCTAACATCAATGCTTCTTTGTTTGATGAGTTCCCATTGACTTTGAACTGTTCCTTTTTCCCTAGCAAGCCCTATTATGGAATACTGACCTCTCTTCAGCATATAACAAGAGATTTTTATTCGTGGCCCTTGGTATCAGCCCTGGTATCAAAGACTGGAGTCTCCTTAAATATCAAAAGAGGTGTGCTGAATATCACTGGAGGAAATTTCACACAGATTCTCTCTCGACAGCCTACACAGAGCAAATAGCTCATTACCAACATAGTATCACTCAAGCAAGAGGACTACTATACAGGAAGTTTTAGCAGCACATTCCCTTTTGTTGGCGATCCCTACCTCTTAAGTCTCCGGATGCATCATTATCAGTTTCATCACTTTCAGATTTGGATTTACCCGTTTCCACTCTTCTGTCGAGTTATTTGTACGGTTTTAAATTTAGCCGCAACGTTCTTTCAAAATACCTTGCCACAGTATAAAAAATATCACCTGTCTTTTGGATCTGCTCCCTTCTAAGTGGATTGCGGAACCTCCTGTTAACCCTCTTCAGGTAGCAAAATCCATTATTAATCAAAGTTTGTCTCTCGGGACAGTTCTTTCTATATGGAAGCATGCTATCATTAGAGCCATTATGGAAAAAACACTAATCTTGACCCTCTTCTGGTCAACAATTATCATCTCGTTTCTAACCTTCCTTTTCTGGCTCAACTTACTGAAAAATTTGTTTTCCATTAACTTATGGATTTTGTTGAAAGACCAATACATCCCATTCTTGTCAGGTCAGTTTACAGCCAGGACATAGTATAGAGATTTATTTTATTTTTTTTTTTTTTACTCTTTATTGAATTTTCAAATACACCAGAGTAAAACTAAGTGTAATTCGAATACAGACATAGCAAAGGAAACATTAAACATCAAAGAAAAAACAAAAAACTTGGTATAGACCCCAAAATTAAACCTCTATAAGGTTCCAGGAAAAAAGAAATTTATCTAGGAATAATAACCAAAAAAACAGCTATAAACTCTAATAGAGCTTAGGTGGTTCATGTGGCAGCCGGTACAGGATCCAACCCATCCCCTTCTTTACCCCTCCAGAAACAATTTCAATTGCAGGGGTTCAAAGAAAAGAAACTGCTTAGTATTGTGAACTATTATACATTTACATGGATACTTCAACTTAAACTGCGCCCCCAAGGCGAGAGAGCGCTGGCGCAAGGCCAGAAACTCTCTCCTCCTCTTCTGGGTATCTCTCGCTAAATCTGGAAATATCAATATCTTGGACCCCATAAATTGAGAAACATTCATCTTAAGAAAATATAAGCGCAGAACAGAGTTCCGATCTGACTCAAAAGCAAAGGACACCAGTAAAGTAGCTCTACTGGTTACCACATCAAGTGAGCTCTCCAGGAAACCTGTCAGGTCCATCTGTGCTGGGACATTAGTCTCCACCGAGGCTCTACCACCCAGTTCTTCTGTTGAGGATATTGAGACATACTGAGCCCGAATAATAGGAGGTAAATTCCCAGAAGGCATGAGGAGAACCTCAGTGAGGAACTTACGAACCAGCTCCATAGGATCCAATAAAGGAGACCTGGGGAAGTTCAACAAACGCAAGTTATTCCTCCTTGCTTGATTATCCAGGAACTCCAGACGTCTTCCCATAATCAAAGCTCCTTTTGCTTGGATAACACCCAGGTCCTGTAATGCAGCAGCCTGCGTTTCCAATCTTGAAAGCCTCACAGTGTTTCCATCCACTCTCAAGCGTTCAGCCTCACCCTGCGCCTTCACCACATTTAGCTCCTTGGAAAGAACAGCCACAACAGGTAAGAGATTTCTGAAGGGAAGCTATGGCATCCCATAAGCTTTCCAAAGTCACTGTTGCCGGTCTTCCCAAAGCCTGCATCTCGGAAGCAACCAAAGAGAGAGGAGACCGAAGCTAAACTCTCCGGTCCTCCGCTTGCCCCAACTGTCGACAACTCCCCTCCTCCTTCGAACAAAGCAGCGGGAACACTCTCAAGCTGGGTCGGGGCGGCACCCCCCACTGCAAGCGACCTCCCGTCGTCCGGGGATAAGCCGACAGGCAAACCAACCCCTGAAATTCTTCCGGGTTGCGGCGGCAAATGCTGTTGGGGACTCAAAACCACCCCATTGCTCAGATCAGACGAGTTCCGCGTCTGATCCGCCGAAGCCACAACAGGAACCATCGGAGGAAAGAAGCCAGGAATCACCGACTGGGACGCTCCAACGGTAGGAGTAGAGGTTTCGGGGGGTTTCTGCGTATGTTGCTTCCTCTTTCTCCCCATATTAAACGTCTCAAGCCGGAGCCAGCTAATACACCTCCGACAGACCAAACAGCTCATCCGCCATCTTGGAACCGCCAGATGTGAATTTGACCGAGATTTATTTTATTTAACTGGGTTTATATACCGCTTTTCTACAAGTCAAAGCGGTGTACATTCAGGTACTGTATATATATATATTTTTTTTCCTTGTCCCCGAAGGGCTCACAATCTATGTTTTGTACCCGAGACAACGAAGGGTTAAGTGGCTTGCCCAAGGTCACAAGGAGCACCTGTTGGACTAGAAACCCCAGTCCTTCCAGCACAAGGTTGCTGTCCTCTAGTGAGATTCAAACCCCTGGCCCCCCGGCCTGAGGTAACTTGTCCCATTCATTAGGTCACTCCTCCCTCCTTCAGTTTTAGTTGCTTTACTTAGTGATGGGACATACACCCGGATGCTCGACACCTACACAGTTATCTGGACCATGGTGATATAGCCCTGGTGGAGTCTTTGGATTTATCTTTGGCTTTTGATCTTGTCGATCATTCTCTTCTTTCCCATTTGCATGACATTGGCCTTCATGATATAATTGGTTCTCCTCTTACTTGATTAACCGTGAATTTTCTGTTGCTCTTGGATCTATTTCCTTCCCTGCTGCGCTCTCCTTTAGGATTCCATTTTTGTCCCTCTTCTTTTCAAGATTTTCTGAGTCCTTTAAGATTCCTTAATTCAAACCCCTTTTTCTTTTGTGCAGATGATATTTTGTTGGTTATCTAAGCTAATCCTCTTGCTCCTCATTTATCTGTTAGTCTTTCAGAAATTTCTCAATGGCTATTTACCAATAATCTTAAACTTAATCCCACTAAGACTACTGCTACCTGAATAACTGGGCATTTGCGTCGGCCTACTATTGCTCCTTTTCATTCAGGTTCGCGAATTGCCCTTACTGAAGCATCTTAGCGTCATTCTTGATCATGTTATGAACACTCTCTCAAAATACAGATTTCTTCTGTTCTAAAATCAGTCTTCTTTGCACTTTGTCAGTTTTGGGTTGTTTGCCCATTTTTGGATCCTGCAGCCCAGCATTCAGGTTATCCATGCTTTGACTACTATAATGTCATTTATTCTGGATTTGCCTGCATCTGCACTCAAATGCTTTCAATCTGCTCAGAATACAGCCATTCGACTGCTATCTAATGTGACTTCTCGCTTTCTTGATCGTCACTGGTTACACCATCAGTTTAACCCACAGGGCTTTCTATACTGCTGTTGCTACTTCACTTGCTCTATGCACAGTTCTTTCCTCGATTTGTTATTCTAGACACATTCAAAATGGCATGGGACAGACAGAACATTCCTTTATAGCAAGAGGATGAAATCAAAGCAAACTTAAATATCCTTTATACTCAATAGAGGGGGACTGACCTGCAAGGAGCAGCAGGTACAACCACTCTAGCCACCTTACTGGGCAGACTAGATGGATCATACTGGTCTTTATCTGCCATCATATGCGATGCTATGCTAGTATAAGTCCACCAGGGACCTTATTTCCTTTAGGGTACCAACTCTCTGGGATTCTTTGCCCCATGTATTCCAAAACAAAAGCTTCATATAAAGAAAGCTTGGGCTACTTTAAAAACAAATCTCTTTTCAATGGCCTTTGGTGATCTGATGTGAGTGCTGTGCCCAGTTGAAGTGCCTGATTTCTGAATTTTGAGCTTTGAATTTTGATTCAGAGTTGATTTTAATATACTTTTTGGTTTGTCAGTTACTTTGCTTTCCTTTTGCTTTACAGTCCTTTATGATTGTAATTCCTTTTCCTTGTACGTTATTGATTTTATTAATTTGTAAACCACTCTGGGTATTTTTTTTTTTTTTTTTTTTTTTTAAAGGTGGTAGATCACAAGTAAAGAAATGATAAACGTTTGACATGCAACCACCAGGACCAATCTGAGAAACTCTTAGCTCAATAAAAAGATGACACCCCTAGCTGATGTGCTGATCTTTATTTCTACATATTCAAATGGACTAAAACACTCATCACAATACCTGCAGTGGTTTGGAACAGCATCTTTTACCCAAAACATTTCCATTTTTTTTTTTAAAGTGCTTAATGATATACTTTCACTTAAAGTTTTCCGAGTAAAGGCTTAGGCAGAAAATATAGAAGGACTTCCACCTGAAAGAGTTAGATTTCCGCCCCCATGGGTTTTTTTTGGCTTATGTAACCTTTTACGTGGAATTCTGCATTTGCACTTGGAGCACTTGGCACATTTTATAAAGGTGCAAGAAAAATGACTTGCAGGATTTTAGCAACTTTTTCACGGTGTTTTTGCCTAATTCTTACATCTAGCCTATAGACTATAGCACAATTTGTTTTATAGTTGAAGCCCCCAAGAGATGGAGAATGCAAAGCAGTAGTGGTGACTACACAAATGACACCTCGTGGCCATACTTGAGGTCGAGAGAAGTGTAGCCTGTGGCTCCTGGTGAAGGACTGCCATTGTAGTGGCTGGGCTAGATGTGAGAAGGAAAAGACCTAAGTGGCTGTTGTAGCCTAGGAAAAGAAAAACATGCAGAAAAACAAAATCAGACTTTAACTTGTCTTTCTGCTACAGTGATTAATGCAGTGGTTCCTAAACCTGTCAGGATTTCAGGATACCAAGGGGTGGTGGTGGTTTTTTTTAATGTTATTTTGCGCCCTTGTCAAAAAATATATATTGGGAAGATGATCCATAAGGTGAAATCCTGCATGAGTGAACATTGTTCTGCAATTTGGAGGAAAATGAAGTCTGCTCCATTGGTTGTCAGTCTCATGAACTTATCGATTAAAATATTTTTGTGGCTGAAACAATTTCCAAGATTCAACAGGCAACTTCACCTAGATTAGTCCAGTGTGAAGAAGAATACCTTAATTCCTAATGGACTTAATATGAAAATGAGCGATGGAGTTTTTTAAAGATTAAATCACCCCCTTAGGTTCTGCTTCGATTTCTGATAGAAGGGGGGAGTATTTAAGCATGGGCACTTTTCATGAGAGGCCCAGATGGCTACCGAGTACTCATGGTATATTATTTCTATTGTTTTTTATCAATGAATTCTTATTCATGGTCATGTTTACTTTTGTCGTAGCATTACCCTGATGAAGCCTCGGATAAGGGGTGAAACCATCAGCCAGGTTACAAAGTCCAGAACATTGTCAACAAAGACAAACTGCTCCATTAATCAATCAGAAAGCAGTGTAGGATCACAAAGATAAGTAAAATAAATACTTTGCGAATGATGAAAAATGAGAGATTTCACCAATATGGTGCTGAGTATTAAGTCAGAGCGATTTATGGAGCAATGATGAATTTTAAGTCAATGATCAGCAAGTAGACCACACTGTGAAATGATTTGAACTCCGTTTAGTCTAAAAATGTTTTTTTTCATGCCATAAAATTATATGAAGCATGTTTTACACTTTATTGTGAATAGTAGTATGAATAGATCAATTATTACACCGATTCAATTATGATAAAAACTAAGAAGTATTTTTGATATAGCTATGATTTATTAAAGTGGTGCATAAGATGATGAGAAAATATACCCTTGCACATTTTTTTTAAATTCTGGATTTTTATTCTTTGTAAGGTTGAATTGATATAAGCTATTTATTTTTTGGTACCTATGATTTGGGATTTCTGAATATCCATGAGGAACACTCATGAGATATTAGCATTTTCATCACAGATGAAACCCAATAAGTCGTGGAGTCAATAAGATTGTCTTGGAAATTGCATGGACTGCCAAATGGAGTAGGATGGCAAATGAATAGAAACAAAACCTGATGCACACAAAGAAAGAAGAATAATTGCAAGTGCAGTTAGCAAGGTCAGCATGCAAAGGGAAATATATGGGTGACTTAGCAGTGTGTAACAGCAGCAGAGCTGTAACTCAAAGCACAAAACAAAGGGCCAAAAGGATAAGAGACCATGTAAAGTTGATGGGCCTTTGTAAAGCATAACTTCAATTTTCTGCACGGCACTTTCATAGCCATGTTGAAGTGCTTTAATATGCTGCTCCACTTTTAACCAGGTTTACACAAACAAATCCAAAATAACTGTCCACAGGGGCTCCCAGGGACCTCACAGTAGATAAAGGCAATGCACGCAGCATGCCATGATAGTTGAGGTTAAACTAAAAATTCTCGTTTGGGATCAGTACTGGGACCGGATTTATGATTTTGGTGCTCACAGGTAAGACCAGAAAGCAGATTCCAGAAAACAGAGGGGAAAGGCTGTTAGTGACGCCAAAAGGACTCAAAAGCCATTATCAGAAGAGCAGAGGGAAGTCCATGGCGGCGCCTCTCTGAAGCAGTCATGGAAGTGGAAGCAGGTTCCTCTTTGACAGCGTCGAAATTTGGCGCCCTAGGCAGGTGCCCATGTTACAATCCAGGCCCGGCCAGCAATATAGCTTACGAGTCTTAAAAAGAACTTGTGAAATTGGAATTTGAGACAAAACAAAACCATCTCTATGGTTTCTGGAATGGGAAAATCTTCCAGGACTGCCTTTTAAACATTTAAGATTTTATCCTGCACAATGGATATTCATTTAAAAACCTTTCAATAACTAATTTATGTTACTTTCTGGAAAGGCCTCATCCCATCAGTGTACATGGGCTCTCAAACCCCAAGAAAAAGAGATGCTCTATTTGACAGATGGTATCCATGTGCCTATACACCACTTTGATGTTAACATCATACGAAGTAAAATGAAACTACACACTTAAGCATCTGTAATTAGAAGGCAGAAGAGATGAAAAGGTTTAGTTTGTATTTAAATGCTCAGTTCAACCAAGCATTTATTTTTGTGCAGGGAATTTTTAGATCATAGAGACTTGTCCCCAGCAAAATACATGGGAAGCAAATAGCACCTCCATCAGAAAGACGCCTCCTGTATTTATTCTATTTGCGCCATTATTTGCTATACCACCATTCACACAAATTACATCAAAGCAGTTTACATAATTGTAATTAACCAGAAAGAAAATTAATCAGCTTCCATAAATTCCACATTCTCCTAGTCTTATACTGGCACAAACATTCTAAGAAAATCATTCAAGGAAAGAGAGAAATAAGAGATCATCAATTTCCTTAGACCTACCATACAAGCAAAACAGAGGAGGAAAGGGAAGGCAGAAACAATGCAAAGGCCCAATTTGACATCATAGCCTGGAAAGATTGCTCTAATAGACGGTTTTTAACCTCAGACTTAAATTTCAAAAATGATCGTTCAGCCCAGCAGTAGACTTGCAAGAAGCTCCAGTGAGAAGACTGAAATCTTATCATGGGAGACAGTATAACTAGCAGATTGGCTTGAGATGATCTTAAAGAGCAATCTGCATTGTAAGTGACGTGAGTGTCCAGATGAAGTGGGAACACTGGATAATGTGTCAGCTGCAATGTGCTACTACGCTTTCCTGCAGGGCTGCCTTCACTTCAAGCTCTCACGAGATGGTAACCATAAAGTACTCAACTGTCCCTATATCAACACATGCACCAAGCGCTTACAGACGAGCAGAAAGTTTTAGCAGCCTGTGAAACATTATTCTAAGTCCTTTCAAAACGAACTGCATCATCCAATGTTGCCGTGAAACTGTTTGAGAATCCTTCGCCTGTACTGTTGCTGCTGGCAGGAGGATTCCCATGCAGGTTCAGGGGAACACTGCATCCAACGCTCCTCCTTCAGGGCCTGCTTAAGATCTCACAGCTGATATTCACGAAGAGAGATGTGTTTTGGGTACACTCACGAGACTTGTTCTGCCTCATCTCTTTGTAACAGTTATTGTAGGACACTTCTTCTGGAGAACCAAACTGAGCTCTAGTGGCAGCATCAATGGCAAGTGCCTGTAAAAGCTCATCAGAAAGTATTACCACAGTATTAAGGAAGCCTCACTTTAAGACCATTCATCTGATGTGACGGGCGCATCACCTGTAGGATGACTGAGGAATAAAGCACAGTTACTTACCTGTAACAGGTGATCTCTGGGAACAGCAGGAATAAGTCTTCACATATGGGTATCGTCGGTACCGACGGAGCCTGCGCAGGAACGCTCCCCAGCATCCAAAAGGAAAGCTTTTGGGAGCATCCCACAGCGCCTGCACGCTGCCTTCCCGCCTTTCCTAACCACCTCTCTCCAGTTCAAGTTTTAAAGTTGAGACAAAGAGAGAGAGTGAGGAAAGGAAAGATAGATAGAGAGATACAACTCCTAGGGGAGGTGGGTGGGTTGTGAAGACTTATTCCTGCTGTTCCCAGAGATCACCTGTTACAGGTAAGTAACTGTGCTATCTCCAGGAACAAGCAGGAATGAGTCTTCACATATGGGGACTCCCCAGCTAGAGATGCCTGGGAGATCACCCAGGTTGTGAGTCCCTGGGAAGGGCTCTACCTCCACCCATGGATCTCAGGCATCCAGGCAGGGATGGAGGGTAGGAGTTGGTTAGGTATGGAACAGGTGTTTGAGAACAGCCTTGTCCAAACAGTAATGGGCTGTGAAGGTATGAACCGAGGCCCAGGTGGCCGCTCGACAGATCTGGTCGATGGACACAGAATTTAGATGAGCCATAGAGGCTGCCATGGCCCTCACATTGTGAGCTGTGACATGGCCCTCCAGAGAAAGGTTCTTACTCTGGTAGGCGAAAGAAATACACTGAGCAATCCAATTAGAGTTCTCTTAGAGACTGGAAGTCCTAAATGAGAGGGATCAAAAGCAACAAAGAGTTGAGAGGACTTTCTATGTTGCTGTGTCCTTTGTAAGTAAAAAGCGAGAGCTCTTTTACAATCCAGGGTATGAAGATTCCTCTCTGCACTTGAAGCATGAGGTCCTGGAAAAAAGACAGGTAAATAAACCTCCTGGTTCAGATGAACAGGTGAGATCACTTTAGGCATAAAGTGTGGATTAGTCCTGGGGACTACCTTGTCATAATGTAACCTTGTATAAGGAGGATTAGCCACCAAGGCTTGCAGCTCACTGATGCGGCGAGCTGAAGTGACTGCAATGAGAAAAATAACCTTCCAGGAAAGAAATTTCAAGGAGGTAGTGGCTAAGGGTTCAAAAGATGGCTGCATAAGCTGGCCAAGAACCAGATTCAAGTCCCATGCCACTGGAGGTGGTCTGATGGGAGGTTTAGTCAAAAGAAGGCCTCTCATGAATCTTGCTATAAGAGGATGAGAGGAAATAGGATGTCCATTGAGAGGTTTAAGGGATGCTGCAATAGCACTCAAATGGACTCTTACTGAATTCGTTTTAAGGCCTGCATGGGATAAATGCAGCAAATACTCTAGTAAAGAATTCAGAGGTATTGCAAGAGGGTTAAGACCCTTCTCTGCACACCAAATGGTAAACCTTTTCCATTTAAAAGCATAGGAACGTCTAGTGGAAGGCTTTCTGGAAGCATGAAGGATATCCTTCACCTGCTGAGAAAGATGCAAATCTTGAAGGTCTAGGCCTTCAGCAACCAGGCTCTGAGGTGAAGAGACTGGGGATTTGGGTGCCACAACGTTCCCTCCTCCTGGGACAGGAGGTCTGGAGCAGATCCCAAGTCCAGGGAGGGAGCTTGGGAGAGATGCAGAAGTATAGGGTACCACACTTGGTGTGGCCAATGTGGTGTTATGAGGATCATAGACCCCTTGTCTCTCTGAAGTTTGAAAAGTGTCTTGGGAATTAGGGGAATGGGTGGAAAGGCATAGAGGAAGTCTTGCCCCCAATGAAGGAAGAAGGCATCCCTGGCCTGAACTCCCTGACACGGAATCCTGGAACAGAACCGGGGAAGTTTGGCATTCCACGGACTTGCAAAGAGGTCTATGTCCGGGGTTCCCCAAATTCGGAAGATCCTGGCTATCTGGTCCCCATGGAGGGACCATTCGTGTGGAAGCAGAACTCGACTGAGTCTGTCTGCCCAAGAGTTTTGAACCCCTGGAAAATACACTGCCATGAGATGAATTTGATGCTTTCTGGCGAAGGCCCACAATCTCAGAGCTTCGTTGCAAAGCGACAGAGAGCCAGTCCCGCCCTGCTTGTTCATGTAGAACATGGCTACTTGGTTGTCCGTGTGGATGAGGACTGTCTTGTAGCTGAGCAGGGTGTGGAAGACTCTGAGAGCTAGAAAAATTGCTCTGAGCTCTAAGAGGTTGATATGTAGAGATGTCTCCTCCAGAGACCAGATGCCTTGAGTGGAGAGATCTTGAAGATGAGCTCCCCAACCTCTTGGAGAGGCATCTGTTGTAAGGGTTGCTTGGGGTAACACCTGTTGAAAGGGGGACCCCAGAAACAGATTCTGAGTGGACTTCCACCAGTGGAGGGACCAAAAGAGGTGACTGGAGGTTGCTATTTTGTCTGACAGGCAACCTGATGCCTGGGTCTATTGGGTGGAAAGAGTCCACTGAGCTGCCCTCATGTGAAGGCGAGCGTAAGGAACCACATGCACAGTGGATGCCATGTGGCCTAACAGTTGTAACATCTCTCGAGCAGTTAAATGGGATTTTAACTGAATTTGTGAGGCTAACTGCACCAAGCGTAAGCAACGGGCCTGGGGAAGATAGGCCCTTGCAGTTGTGGTATCCAGCAAGGCCCCTATGAACTCTAGAGGCTGAGTAGGGGTGAGATGGGAGTTTGGAAAGTTTATTACAAGTCCCAGATACTGAAGGATACGGCTTGTGCAGGTTAGAGAAATCTGGGCCTCTGACTGGGATGGAGCTCGGATGAGCCAGTCGTCCAGATATGGGAATACGAATATCCCTAGAGTGCGTAGAAATGCAGCTACTACTGCCATGTATTTTGTGAACACCCTTGGTGCAGAGGCCAGACCGAAAGTTAGCACTCTGTATTGATAGTGCCTCCCTTGATAAAGGAAGCGAAGGAACCTTCTGTGTATTGGATGGATGAGGACATGGGTGTACGCATCCTTGAGGTCTAGAGAGCAAAGCCAATCCTGACTCTGAAGGTATGGAAGGAGAGTACCGAGAGAAATCATCTTGAATTTCTCCTTGCATAGAAATTTGTTCAATTCTCTGAGATCTAATATGGGTCTGTAGCCCCCTGTTTTCTTTGGGATAAGAAAGTAGGGGGAGTAGAACCCTGAGCCCTGTTGAAGAAGGGGTACTTCTTCTATTGCCCCTTGGGCAAGAAGGGTAGTAATCTCCTGACCCAGAAGGTTGAGGAGAGATGTCTGAGAATTGAACTGTCTCACCATGGTGTGAGGAGGAAGGTTTAAGAAATGAAGCTTGTACCCCTCCCTTATGATGGAGAGGGTCCATTGCTCTGCTGTGATTTGTGCCCATCTGGAAGCAAAGTAAGCCAACCTTCCTGGAATGGTTGTAAGTCAAAGGCCCTGAGGAGGCTGAGGCTGTTGGGCCGTAGCAGTCCTAGCAGCCTTAGGCTTGGCCTGTTTCGATTGTTGCTGTCTCTTTGTAGCAAAACGACCTGCAGTAGATGACTGCTGAACATAAGCAGAATAATATTTCCCTTTTTTGGGAAAAAAACCCCTTTTTGAACAACCTTTTCTTAAAAGGAGCAGAAGTAGACTTTGAAAGTCGATCTAAAGCAGAATTTTCAGCATCCATTTGGGTGGCCTTTGCTTGCCAATCTTTGCCAAAAAGGTTTTCACCTGTACAAGGAAGGTTTCCTAGTCCATCTTGAACCCAAGGTTCCAAATCAGAAGCTTGTAACCAAGCAACTCTGCGTGCACCTATGGCAATGGCCGAGGCTCTGCTGGCACCTTCAAAAGAGTCAAAGGCTGCACGGTTGGAAAACTTGGAAATATCCTGGGCATGTTTGAGCCAGGTGAGGAACTCCTCCCTTTTATCTTCTGAAATAAAAGGAGATAAAGTTTGCAGGTGATCTGTAACTTCTTTTAGAAACATCCCCATATAGAGACTATAGGAGTTGATTCTGGCAACAAGCATACTGGCCTGGAAAATTCTCCTGACAAAGGCATCCAAGGTTCTGCATTCTCTTCCTGGAGGATTAGATGAGTGCCTTTTTATACTCTGTATCTTCTTCATAGCAGATTCCACCACAATGGAGTGGTGAGGAAGCTGAATCTTATGAAAGCCAGGACAAGGAGGAACACGATACATGGTGGCCAACCTGCGAGAATGAGGGGAAGTGGTGAGAGGAGTCTCCCATATGCCCAACATGTGATCATAAAGAATCTCATGTATTGGTAAAGTGGCTGCCTCTTTAGGAGCTTTAGGATATTGTAAAATATCTAATTTTTTTGGCTCTAGGTTCTGTCTCAGGGGCCACTGAGATGGAAAGGCCCCTGGCCACTTCCCTAATGAAGTCTTGAAAAGACAAGTCTTCTGGAGGAGACATTCTCCTTTTTGGAGAAGAGGGCTCCTGAGGATGAATCACCGATGCTTCGACAGAGACCTCTGATTCATCAGAGTCTTCAGAGGAATCGAAGTATCGCCTGTCTGGATGCTCCTGCAGAGCCCGATACGCGTACCGGGTGGTATCGACATCGGGAGTGATCAGTACCGATTTGGTACCGATGGGCATCACAGAACAGTGTACCACTGCTGTCGACACCAAAGCGGATGTCGATGCAATCGGTACCGGCACCGAAACCGATGTCGGTACCGGCACCGAAACCGATGTCGGTACCGGCACCGAAACCGATGTCGGTACCGGCACCGAAACCGATGTCGGTACCGGTGCCGGTACCGGCAACGGAATTTGTTGCGGTACCGAAGGCATCGCAGCTTGTATGAATGCCGTGATGGCATGCTGCATGGTCAGGATATTCTGATCCATTGACGCAACCAATGTCTGGATGTCGGTACCAGTGGGACCCACCGGTACCCAGAACATGGCAACAGGTGATCGGTCGAGGCCGAGCCATCGATGTCAACCTGTGACCCCATAGATAAAGCTTTGGAAGCCGGAGCCTCCCGCCGGGGTAATTTTGCCGTTGCGGATTCCTCGAGGGCAAGCCCGGAGGCATCTCGATACTTAGAGGGAGATCTACCCTTCGAGGACCGGCTGGATTTAAGTTTGGTTACCTGAGATCCATGTGAGGAAGAAGCAGCCCTGGAAGACGTCGATGCAACCGAAGCTGCATCCGAGGGAAACAGGGTACTGAGCTTAGTTGCTCGATTCTGTAGACCTCTTTTAGACATCATGGAGCAGGACTCACAATCCGCAATGGATTGGTCAGGACCTAAACATTTTAGACACCATTCATAGGTGTCAGTGACAGAAATAGTGCCGCTGCACTTCGTGCATTTTTTAAACCCAGAGGCGGGCTTTTCCATGAGGAAAAATGTTGTAGGCCTAAGGCCAAAGAAGAAAATGCACTGAAGTGAGAAAAAACAGTCTTTTTTTTTTTTTTTTTAGAATAAAGAAAGAAAAGACCGGCGGTACCGGTCCAGCGTCGAGAAGGCAGACGCGCGACCAAAGAAATAAAATAAAATAAATAAATTCTTCAGCGGTGACAGGAACACGACCTGCTGGCTCCGCGGAAAAGAAGAACTGGAGAGAGGTGGTTAGGAAAGGCGGGAAGGCAGCGCGCAGGCGCTGTGGGATGCTCCCAAAAGCTTTCCTTTTGGACGCTGGGGAGCGTTCCCGCGCAGGCTCCGTCGGTACCGACGATACCCATATGTGAAGACTCATTCCTGCTTGTTCCTGGAGATCAGACGTTTTCATTGGCACTCCAGCTTGCCATCAGCAAAAGATTAATTAAAAGAATGCCTTTTTTTACCTGGTATCTAGAGTGGTTTGTTATTTGGATAACATACCCTTCACTGTCTAGTACATCTTTAATGCTAGCCTTGGTAATAATGGCATCGTCACATTTGAACCACTGGTCTTTGTGCTGCCGGATGAAGCTGGTATAGTGCCCACTCTCCAATGTTCCTTGGTGATTAACTACTGCAAACAAGGAATACCTACAGGAGGACAAACACAGATATCAATGATACATATCGTACTATTAAAGCGTTGAATTTATTCTGTGCTTCAAGAAACTCCTGCCACAGGCAATGTTAGATCCATATATAGGATGCAAGCTAATGCAACTATGAACACCTGGCTTCTTCTACAGTGTGGCACTTTGCTATGGGAAACTATTCAGGGATTTAGTATTTAGCTCATGTCTCTTCAGTAGAAGCTCAGGGTAAGTTACATTCAGGTACAGCAGTGGCTACAGAATGCTCCTATTCAAAAGCAGTATTAGTAGCCACTAAAAGGTTTTGGAAGGGAAACTCAGCCAGCAATAATGGTACAAGATGACAGTGCAAAGCCTCACCTGCTCTAAAAGCCTTGGGAGATAGGCCTGCTGAACTTTTAAAAGCTGAACACAAATTTGGCAACTTTATAGCTCATTTTTCTCTATGAACTACATGCACCCATGTTTGTTTACAGGATGGACCGTCTCATTCATGACCTTTAGTAATAATTCCCAATTGGCAGTATGTATTCCAATTCTGATGGGGTTCAAAAGCCTGACAACAGATGTCATTACCAGAAAACATATTTTTAATAAGCAAACACACATTTCTTTACCAAATGATTTCCAGGTCAGTTTTGTATGTGAAACATGGTATTTGCAGACAATCAATCCCCTCAGTTCCAGCACCTCAGATTCAATGGACGTACGCTGCTAATGCACATGAATGAGTTACCCTGAAACCAGGGGGCACCCGGGTGTAAACTTACTTATTGTCGTTGTTTAGACTATCTGTTGGTTGAGGGTACTGCCCATTCATTCTGCTCTCTTTACTGCAACGAAAGACAAGCAAACATAGCCTAGGTAAATTCCAAACGTATAATCCTTTATTTACCATACCAAAGAACAAACTTGGTTGAGGCTGAACAGAAACAGTACGTCTTTCGCATGCACTGGTGCAGTCTGGAGACCCTTACAAAAGGTTCAGCCAGATTTTTATCAGTAGCAGTACTACTACTGGTAAAAACGTTCCAAGAGGAGGAAACGGATTTCACGCCTTACGTCCAGCCGAATGGGTGGATTAGCTGACATGGCGAAGTCACCTGGGGGATCCCTGCATCACTGGCTATAAAAGCATGACAAATCTTTCATTCCCTTTCAAGACTGTTAACCTCCTCTGCTATATTCCAACATTCTAAGAGAAAAATACTATTTAAATATTGTTTGGAATTTGAATAAAATAATGACATTGTCTCTTTTGCCCATGTGGGCGAGAGGCACTCATGGACAACTGCTAAAGACATTTTATGTTTAACTGAACATGGTTATGTTTCCACTTAAGAAATGCATTACTGGGAAAGACCAAACAGTCCATCGAGCCCAGCATCCTGTTGCCAACAGTGGCCAATCCAGTCATAAGTACCTGGCTGGATTCCAGATTATAGAAACACGACAGCACAAAGAGACCACATGGCCTATCTAGTCTGCCCTTCCAGGGATAGCACAGTTACTTACCTGTAACAGGTGATCTCTGGGAACAGCAGGAATAAGTCTTCACATATGGGTACGTCGGTACCGACGGAGCCTGCGCGGGAACGCTCCCCAGCTTCCCAGAAGGAAAGCTTTTGGGAGCATCCCACTGCGCCTGCGCGCTGTCTTCCCGCCTTTCCTGACCAGCTCTCCTCAGTTCGAGTTTAAAGCTGAGACAATAGAGAGAGAGAGGAAAGGAAAGACAGAAAAAAGAGGTACAACTCCTAGGGGAGGTGGGAGGGTTGTGAAGACTTATTCCTGCTGTTCCCAGAGATCACCTGTTACAGGTAAGTAACTGTGCTATCTCTAGGAACAAGCAGGAATGAGTCTTCACATATGGGGACTCCCTAGCTAAGATGCCTGGGAGATCCCAAAGGATATGAGACCCTGGGAAGGGGTCTACTTCCTCCTATGGATCTCAGGCATCCATCCAGGGAAGGAGGGTAGGAGTTGCTTAAGAGTGGAAACAGGTGTTTGAGAACAGCCTGACCAAACAAGGCATCCCGGCGGGAGTCCTTGTCCAAGCAGTAATGGGCTGTGAAGGTATGAACCGAGGCCCAGGTGGCTGCTCGACAGATCTGGTCGATGGACACAGAATTTTGATGAGCCATAGAGGTGGCCATGGCCCTCACATTATGAGCTGTGACATGGCTCTCCAGAGAAAGGTTCTTACTCTGGTAGGCGAAAGAAATACACTGAGCAATCCAATTGGACAGTGTTCTCTTAGAGACTGGAAGTCAGAAATGAGAAGGATCAAAAGCAACAAAAAGCTGGAAAGACTTTCTATGTTGCTGTGTCCTTTGTAAGTAAAAAGCAAGAGCTCTTTTACAATCCAGAGTATGAAGACTCTTCTCTGCACTGGATGCATGAGGAGCTGGAAAAAAGACAGGTAAATATACCTCCTGATTAAGATGAAAAGGTGAGACCACTTTAGGCATAAAATGTGGATTTGTCCTAAGGACAACCTTGTCATGATGGAACCTTGTATAAGGTGGATTAGCCACTAAGGCCTGCAGTTCACTGATGCGGCGAGCTGAAGTGACTGCAATGAGGAAAATAACCTTCCAGGAAAGAAACTTCAGGGAGGTAGTGGCTAAGGGTTCAAAAGGTGGCTTCATAAGCTGACCAAGAACCAAATTTAAGTCCCATGCCACCGGTGGAGGCTTAATGGGAGGTTCAGTTAAAGTTAGGCCTCTCATGAATCTTGCAATGAGAGGATGAGAGGAAATAGGTTGTCCATTGATGGGCTTAAGGGATGCTGCAATAGCACTCAAATGGACTCTTACTGAATTTGTCTTAAGTCCTGCATCAGAAAGATGCAGGAGATAGTCTAACAGAGAATTTAAAGGTAGTGCTAAAGGGTCAAGACCCTTTTCAGCACACCAAATGGAAAATCTTTTCCACTTAAAAGCATAGGAACGCCTGTTGGAAGGTTTTCTGGAAGCATGGAGGATATCCTTCACTTGCTGAGAAAGATTCAAGCCTTGAAGGTCTAGGCCTTCAGTAACCAAGCTCTGAGGTGAAGGGACTTGGGGTTTGGGTGCCACAAAGTCCCTTCCTCCTGAGACAGAAGGTCTGGAGCAGCTCCCAAGTCCAGGGAGGGGGCTTGGGAGAGATGCAGAAGTAGAGGGTACCACACTTGGCGTGGCCAGCGTGGAGCTATGAGGATCATAGATCCTTGATCTCTCTGGAGTTTGAACAGAGTCTTGGGAATCAAGGGAATGGGTGGAAAGGCATACAGGAAGCCCTGACCCCAATGAAGGAGGAAGGCATCCTTGGCCTGAACCCCCTGACACGGAATTCTGGAACAGAACCGGGGAAGTTTGGCATTCCACGGACTTGCAAAGAGGTCTATGTCCGGGGTTCCCCATTCTTGAAAGATTCTGAGTACCTGATCCATGTGCAGGGACCATTCGTGTGGAAGCAGAACTCGACTGAGTCTGTCTGCCCAAGAGTTTTGGATTCCTGGGAGATATACTGCCAGGAGATGGATTTGATGCTCTCTGGCGAAGGCCCACAATCTTAGAGCTTCGTTGCAAAGCGACAGAGAGCCAGTTCCTCCTTGCTTGTTTATATAAAACATAGCTACTTGATTGTCCGTATGGATGAGGACTGTCTTGTAGCTGAGGAGGGTATGGAAGACCTTGAGAGCTAGAAAAACTGCTTGAAGCTCCAAGTGGTTGATATGAAGAGAGGTCTCCTGAGGGGACCAAGTGCCTTGAGTGGAGAGGTCCTGTAGATGAGCTCCCCAACCTGTTTGGGAGGCATCTGTTGTGAGGGTTGCTTGGGGCAACAACTGTTGGAAGGGAGACCCCAGCAACAGATTTTGAGTGGACATCCACCATTGAAGAGACCAAAAGAGACGTTTGGAGGTTGCTATTTGGTCTGAGAGAGCTCCTGATGCTTGAGTCCACTGGGTGGACAAGGTCCACTGAGCTGCTCTCATGTGTAGGCGAGCATAGGGTACCACATGTACTGTGGAAGCCATGTGGCCTAGCAGTTGCAGCATCTCCTGGGCAGTTAAGTGGCTCTTTGACTGAATCTGGGAGGCTAACTGCACTAGATGCTGGCAACGGGCATGAGGAAGGTAGGCCCTTGCAGTGGTGGTATCCAACCAGGCCCCTATGAATTCTAGGGACTGAGTAGGGGTGAGCTGAGACTTTGGGAGGTTTACCACAAGTCCCAAATACTGCAGAATGCGCCTTGTGCGGTCTAAGGAAATCTGGGCCTCTGATTGAGATGGGGCTCGGATGAGCCAGTCGTCCAGGTATGGGAAGACAAATATTCCCAGAGTGCGTAGAAATGCAGCAACTACTGCCATGCATTTGGTGAACACTCTTGGGGCAGAGGCCAGACCGAAAGGAAGTACTCTGTATTGGTAATGTTTTCCTTGGAAAAGAAAACGCAGGAATCTTTTGTGAGATGGATGGATGAGAACATGTGTGTACGCATCCTTGAGATCTAGAGAACAAAGCCAATCCTGACTTTGAAGGTATGGAAGGAGAGTGCCCAAAGAAAGCATCTTGAACTTGCATAGAAATTTGTTCAATTCTCTGAGATCTAGAATGGGTCTGTATCCCCCTGTCTTCTTTGGAATGAGAAAATAGGGGGAGTAGAACCCTGACCATTGTTGAAGAAGAGGAACTTCTTCTATTGCCCCTTGGGCAAGAAGGGTAGTTATCTCCTGACCTAAAAGGTCGAGAAGAGATGTGGGAGAATTGAAGTGTCTCACCATGGTGTGGGGAGGAAGGTCTGAGAAATGAAGTTTGTAGCCCTCTCTTATGATGGAGAGGGTCCACTGCTCTGATGTGATTTGCTCCCATCTGAGAGCAAAATGAGCTAACCTTCCTGGAATGGTGAGAGGTTCTGGCTGTGTTAAAGCCAGAAAGGCTAAGTTCTCTAGCATCAAGTCAAAAACCCTGAGGGGGTTGGGACTGCTGAGTTACAGCAGCCCCTGTAGACTTAGGCCTGGCCTGCTTAGGTTGCTGACGCTTAGCGGTAAAGCGACCTGTAGAAGATTGTTAGCCAGAAGTGGAAGGAAACCTGCCCTTTTTGAAAAAAGACTTTTTAAAAGTCTTTTTCTTGGCAGGAATGGAGGTAGACTTTGAAAGTCTATCCAGAGCAGAATTCCCTGCATCCATTTGAGTGGCTTTAATTTGCCACTCTTTGCCAAATAGATTTTCACCTGTACAGGGCAGATTTCCTAAGCCATCTTGAACCCAGGGTTCTAAATCAGAAGCCTGGAGCCAAGCAATTCTGCGAGCAGCTATGGCAATGCCTGAGGCTCTACTGGCACCTTCAAAGGAGTCAAAGGCTGCCCTGTTTGAAAACTTGGAGATGTCCTGAGTATGCTTAAGCCACATGCGGAATTCTTCCCTTTTATCTTCTGGAATAAAAGGGAGGAAAGTGTGCAGCTTTTCTGCCACTTCCTTTAGAAACATACCCATGTAGAGGCTTATATGAGTTGATTCTGGCAATAAGCATACTGGCCTGGAAGACTTTCCTACCAAAAGCATCCAAGGTTCTGCATTCTCTTCCTGGAGGAGCAGAAGAGTGTCTTTTTGTACTCTTTATCCTCTTCATAGCTGACTGCACCACAATGGAATGGTGAGGAAGCTGAGTTTTTTGAAAGCCAGGACAGGGAGGGACACGGTGCATAGTGTCCAACCTGCGAGAATGAGGAGAGGAGAGAGTGACAGGATTCTCCCATAAATCAATCATGTGTTCATAAAGAATCTCATGAATTGGTAAGGTGACTGCCTCTCTAGGAGCCTTAGGGTATCCTAAAATATCCAATTTTTTTGCTCTAGGCTCTGATTCAGAGGCTACTGAGATAGATAGTCCTTTAGCTACTTCTCTTATGAAGTCTTGAAAGGACAAGTCCTCTGGAGGAGACATTCTTCTTTTTGGAGAAGGCTCTTCAGGAAGGGCTATGGATACTTCAGGTGATTCATCTGATGAATCAGAATCACCAGAGGAATCGAAGTACCGCCTGTCAGGGTGCTCTTCCAGCGCTCGATACGCGTATCGAGTGGTATCGACATCGGGCGTTTTTGGAACCGGATCGGTACCGAGAAACAGCCCTGGACAAGGAACCGCTGTCCTAGTCGATGTCAATGCGGTCGGAACCGGTATCGGCGCTGGTGCCGGTACCGGAGCCGATACCGACAACGGAGCTCGTTGCGGTACCGCCGGCATCGCAGCTTGAATGAAGGCTGAAATAGCCTGCTGCATGGACAGAACATTCTGATCCATCGACGCCATGAATGCCTGGAGATCGGTACCGGGAGATTGTGCTGGTACCCCAGAGCATTCTAACAGGTGATCGGTCGAGGCCGTGCCATCGATGTCAACCTGTAACCCCATAGGAGGAGCTTTGGAAGCCGGAGCTTCCCACTGGGGTTGTTTGGCTGGTGCAGGATCCTCGAGGGCAAGCCCGGAGGCATCTCGATGCTTAGAGGGAGATCTACCCTTCGAGGACCTGCTAGACTTATGTTTGGTTACCTGAGATCCATCAGGAGAAGAAGACCTGGAAGATGTTGATGCTACCGACGCTGCATCAGCGGGAAACAGCACATGGAGCTTAGCTGCTCGGTTCTGTAAACCCCGTTTAGACATTAGAGAGCAGGACGGACAATCCGGAATGGAGTGTTCAGGACCCAAACATTTAAGACACCATTCATGGGTATCTGTAACAGAAATAGTACCGCTACACTTAGTGCATTTCTTGAACCCCGGAGGCTGGTTTTTCCATGAGGGAAATTTTCTCTTGGGCCCTGAGGCCTAGAAGAAAAATTACACTAAGTGGGGAAAAGTATAAATATATATATTTTTTTTTTAAAAGAAGAAAGAAAAGACCGGCGGTACCGGTCCGGAGTCGGGGAAGGCAGACACGCGACCAAAGAAATAAAATAATATGAAGAACTTCTTCAGCGGTGACAGGGCTCGACCTGCTGGCTCCGCGGCAAAGAAGAACTGAGGAGAGCTGGTCAGGAAAGGCGGGAAGGCAGCGCGCAGGCGCAGTGGGATGCTCCCAAAAGCTTTCCTTCTGGGAAGCGTTCCCGCGCAGGCTCCGTCGGTACCGATGTACCCATATGTGAAGACTCATTCCTGCTTGTTCCTAGAGATCAGCAGTGGCTTTCCTTAAGTCTAATCTTAACAGTTTATGGACTTTTCCTCCATAACATAACCAAATCTTGTTTAAACTCAGCTACGCTAACTATTTTCACCACAATACTTGGCAATGAGCTGAAGTCTAACTATATGTTGAGTAAAAATTATTTGCTCCTATTTGTTTTAAAGGTATTACTTAGTACTTCATGGCGTGTTCCCTAGTCTTTGTTATTGATTTGTGTTTACCTTTTTCACGCCACTCAGGATTTTATAGACCTCTAGCATATCTCTCTCTTCAGCCATCTCTTCTCTAAGCCGAACACCTTAACCTCTTAGCCTTTCCTCATAGAAGAATCGCCCCATCTCCCCTTTATCATTCTCTCGCCCCTCTCTGTACCTTTTTTAATTCTGCTATATTTGTTTTGAGATGTGGAGACCAGAACCGCACACAATTTTCTTCACGTTACCTTGAGGCCATAAATGGTGTCATGTCCAGCTCCAAAGGAAAAAAGAGACATATGTAGTGATCTTTCGCCTCAGTTTGGCTGAGTGTTCAAACCGCTAGATGGAGAAGAGAGGATCTTTCAGAGATAAATGCACAGGAGTAGTAGCTGGTATTCATCTGTGACTTCACATGCTATATGGAAAGTAAGTTGGAGAAGCCCTGTGGCTGTCCATACCCTCCCCTCTCTGTGCTGCAGATCCAATGAGTAGTCCTGCCTTGTACCACTGCTTGTTTAGAGTAGGGGGTTTCTGATGGAATCACAAAGTACTGTTGAACTGTGTATCTCACTGTTTTTTGTGAACCGCGCTGATGCTTAATAGTGCGGTATATAAGAGTCTATAAATAAATAAATAAATAAACTATCAAAACTAGATTAAAGATCTACATATTTAGAATGCAAAAAGCTAGGGCAACTACAGCAAAGACCCACTGACTGGATTCTAATCTTAATATGTTACATTCATGGTTGACAATATTTAAGGACAGCAGTGAACAGCTCAAATACTTGGGCTTCAATATATGCCGAATGTACATATCAATATATGGAAAAAAGGGAGACCGCTAATAAATAAATGTATTCATCGTGCAAAAAAAGAGTCCAACACAACACAGCATACAATGGCTTGAAAAAAATAAGATGGGGCCTCAGAGGGGAGAGACCCATCACAAGTCAAACTTTTCAAAATGAGTCATGAACTTCCCCAAAATATCTTTCATCAGCCCACAACCAGAGGTTTTTCAAGTTTTGAATTCCTCATATTTAGTCAATATGCTAGACTTGGGATATTCAGTATTTGCTGTTTATTGTCATTACAGTGATTAAATGTTTGCGGAACATAGAAATGTTTGTGTGAGACTATATTATTTTGAATCCATCATTTATTATGATGAAATTTGGCTATGCCAACTCACCAGTAAACTGGGAGCGAATGAATTAAGCTTAGGGCTGCAAACGTTCTACTTAGAATCGAGGCATGACAAAATGGGAGGTCTGGGACACATCTGTTCAAAGGCAAGGTCAGGTCGCAATACCAGCAAATGCAATTATACTAAACCAAAGACAGATGATGGCAGTCAAGAACGTCAAATGTGACAAGAGCTGCTCTTTGCTTCTTTGTGCTAAAGTAGGGAGGGGTGAAAGATGGAGCTTAACGCCCGACAGTAAAATCAGATGAAATGCTACTGATTATCAAGTAAACAATCAGCTATCCATCACTTACTTTCAGATGAAAACAGGCCACAATAGGTAATTTCTTCATAGTGAGTTGTTTGGTAGATTCCTGGTAGCTATGGCAGCCGCTACATTTGATTTTGGCACTGCTTCCTAAATGTTCTGGCCTTGTAAACCTAGCAAATGTTAAGCGACAAACAAAGGCTCTAGGTAACATGTTCAACCATTGTGTTCTTTCTATTCTGCAACCCTACACAATCACTTCCTTCACACTTGCAAAGAGGGATTCAGAGAAGGAAGCCTGGCACTAGGTGGCTTTCATTTCACAAATCCAGGGGCCGTGTGTAACAAGGAACAGCGAGTTTAGTCTGTTTTAGGGAGGCAGATCTATGGTCATAACTGAAGTCGATTTAGCATTTGAACTGTAGAGACATTAATTACTCATAGGAAGGAGGATACAAAAAACATGTTCATACGATTCGATGTTGTGTAATACACCAGCAGGGCAGGGGATGGGTCTCTCACCAGCATACCAGTCTTTAAAAAATATACTAAAGACTTAACTGTTAGATCTATTCATTTAAAAATATACATATAGGAAATAATTCCTTACTACTGGGATCAGAACAGTGGTTTTTCTTAAGAAAAAAGATTGCCCCCATGTATTAAGCTCCTGAACACTATTTAAGATGGCTAGGTAAATAGGAATCTAAAAGTTAAAGAAACAACCTGAGAAACAGGAAATCAGAGTTCAAACCTGCTTCACCACCGACGTGAACTGATGCCATGGGCAAGCAACCTTATAGTTCCCTTATTAAGGGGCAGGTTTACTAAGCCCCACACTAGTAACGCACCTATGTGCATTAGTTTCACCAGCGCTACCGGTGTCAAGCATGGATAGCATGGACCATGAGCACTGCACCAGCAATGCCTCCAGCCTGTCTAGTCACTGCCCTGACGTGCACTATCAGGGTAGTGCAGTGGTTTTACCAGGTGGCCCCATGCTACTGTACTTTTTATCCATGGATTCTGCATGTATTCAAAGCATGAATACACACGCTTACGGAAAAACATACCCACAGACACTAGCATCTATTTTTTCACGATGGACACATGTGGTTTTGTAAATATGAAACTTTATGTGCTGTTGCAATTCCCCGCCCTTCAGAATGCCTCTGAGAGCAGGCAGAAGTCTACATGCTATGTATGAGCACATGCAGTGGGTAATTTTCACATACCTCATTTCTAAGGGGTAAAATGCACAGAAATGGCTTTTAAAATTGCATGGAAATTAAAAATTCAGCCTTACTAGCAAAACAAACAAAAATTCTACATGATAAATCTGTTGGAACAAAGTATATCAAGCAGTATGCAGACAAGCTTGCATAGTTTGCCAATGTGCCTCAGTCCTAACATGCAGCTTCCTCTCCACTTTCTTTCCAGGGTTTGGTCGTGGGGATTCCACAATACAGAGAAGTGCTGGCTGGTGGCTTTTCACATATGCTAGGTTTAGATTCCCAAATTCATTCTTATTTAGTCAGCTCTGCAACCAAGTGGAGCTTAATCCCTCCAATACCAAATTCTGCTGAGACCATATTTCATAGAGATCTTCAAAAATAAAGCTATATAGGAATTCTTGCCATTCTGCATAACCAAGGAGGCAGAAAAACCTGAATACTCTATTCTTAAAAAACAATCTTCATGGACAATGAAAAGTGCTCTACCTTCTCAGGCAGTCAGAGAGAGTGGTGGTTCCGATACATGGCTTTCCCCGTTCACCGTACCGCCATCACTTCCTGGGCTCAGTGGCCAGAATGGGGTAGAGGAGCCTGGCAAGTCCAAACTTATGTCCCAAAAGGGATCTATCGTTGTGGAAACACCACTGACAAAAAAAACAAAACAAACAAAAACATGGAACACAAGCATTAAGTACAAAATAAAGCAAAATGCCAGCTGCAACAAAAGCATGTCAAACTATTAGGTCTCAACTTATCCACTAGAGGGCACTCCTATGAAATACAGCATTGAAGGGCTAGGACTATGTCTAATGCTGTGTTTACACAAGCAATTCCTCCAAAGATTTATTTCCAAATACATGAAATAGAAACCACAGATTTAAAAACATGTATTGGACACAGTAAAGATAGGTTATAAATTTCTTACATGTTAGAGTGATTTAGAGCTAAGAGGACCCTATAAAGATGTAGAATTGGGCCAGCAACTGGTACAGCAGTGCAGCCCTTCTCCCTAACCAGAGCTGCAAAGCATCATGGGATACAAGAGCAATGAATGCAAGACTGCTGCAGATGTTTTGAAAGATGGACAAACCCTCTACAATATGGAAAGGGAACAGCATAATCTCAGCTGAATAAATGTAAATAAAAACACAGGATCTATTTTAGAACAAGGAAGTATAGAAGTTGTACATCACAGACATGACACTTACTGGCAAACCTGACAGGTGACGTCAGACTGGAGCCCACCTGTGAAGATTTGGTCTATGATGCAGTTACAGTGGTTGGGGTTGTTGGCCTTCTTCCCATTATCATCACCTATAAGCAAGAAGAACAGAATAAAATGACCCACTGGAAAAGTTAACTACTTTGTCTTCGCAGTCAGATGGCAAAAGCTGAGTAATGACATACAAGGGGCACATGTGCTGTTCCCACACAAAGTCAAAGAATCAACACACACTTCCGACCAGCAGAGAAAGTGGACAATTTTCAACAGCTCATTTACCCAGTTCTATGGCTTTTGGAAACTGCCCTTGTTGTACGCAATGCACCTATGTAACGTATTCCCCCCCAAAAGCACTTATTTTATATGCAAGCAACCCAAAATTCTATATGCCTTTATAAAATAAGCTTCTAGATTAATCCTCAGCATTTTGCAAATTCTCTCAAATGTATCTCTCTCCAAAGGTGTAAATGTGTGCACGCATACACATTTTCTAAAAAATGATATGTACCTAGGATTTCAACTCTGCCCCAACTACTCCCCCAGTACACTTACACACAGATCAACGTTCCTGCCAAGCCCTACAGGATCCTCTGGCTGCACTACTGCTGCTAAGGGGAGGTGCTGCAATGTCGCACTTTTACCTGCAAGGCGGCGGCAGTGCCTGCTCCTGGTTACTAAAGGCGTGATATTGCAGTAGCACAGAGAATGCCTGTGCAGCTTGGTGGGAACGTTAATGCAGATCTTGTGAAAATAGTTGCAACCTTTCAGTGCGACTACTTTCTGTGTATGTCTAGTGTCCACACAATTTTATAAGAATCATTTTCCGTATGTAAACTTCATAGTATTACCCCATCATTTGCATATATTTGTGTGCATAACTATATAGGTATGTACACACATAATAAACTTTAATATTTTAACATATGAGTCCAGTTTTAGAAACAGAAACATAACAGAAAAAGATCACATGGCCTATCTAGTCTGTCCTTCCATATCAACCACTACAACAGTCCGCTTTTTGCCTTCAGAGATCCTCAGTGTTTGTCCCATGCTTCTTTGAATTCAGATGCTGTCCTCATCTCTACCACCTCCATTGGGAGACTATTCCACAGATCCACCACTCTTTCCGTAAAGAAATATTTCCGCATATCACCCTCATCCTATGTCCCCTCGTAGCAGAGCTTGCTTTCAATCGAAAGAGGCTCTCCCCCTGTGCATTTATGCCACAAAGGTATTTCAACGTCTCACTCACATCACCTCTATCCTGCCTTTCCTCTATATTAAGATCCTTAAGTCTGTCCTCATATGCTTTATAATGAAGACCACTAAGCATTTTAGTAGCCACCCTCTGCACTGACTCCAGCCTGTTTATATCCTTTTGAAGGTGCGGTCTCCAGAATTGTACACAATACTCCAAATGAGGTCGCACCAAAGACTTATACAGAGGCACTATCACCTCCTTTTTTCTGCTAGCCATTCCTCTCCGTATGCACCCAAGCATCCTTCTAGCTTTTGCTGTTTACCTTTTCTACCTGTTTAGCTACTTTTAAGATCAGACACAATCACTCCTAGGTCCCGCTCTTCTTTAGTGGACAAAAGTACTTCACCCCCTATACTATATTGCTCCCTTGGATTGCAGCAGCCCAAACGCATGACCTTGCATTTTTTAACATTAAATCTCAGCTACCAAATTCTAGACCATTCTTCAAGCTTAGATAGATCCCTCCTCATGTTATCTACACTTCCTCGGTGTCTACTCTATTGCAGATTTTGGTATCATCCGCAAAGAGGCAAACCTTACCCGACAGCCCTTCCGCTATATCACTAACAAAGATGTTAAAAAGAATCGGACCAAGGACAGATCCCTGGGGCACACCACTGGTAACCTCCTTCTCCTCAGTGTGAGCTCCATTTACCTGTACCCTTTGTCGCCTCCCACTCAACCAATTTCCAACCCAAGCAGTAATTTTAGGGTCCATCTCTACAGTGCTCAGTTTGTTTATAAGTCGCCTGTGAGGAACGGTGTCAAAGGCTTTACTGAAATCTAAATACACCACATCTACGGCTCTCTCTCAGTGCAACTCCCTGGTCACCCAGTCAAAGAAATCAATCAGATTTGTCTGACAAGACCTGCCTCTGGTGAATCCATGCTGCCTCGGATCCTGTCATCCGCTGGACTCCAGAAACCTCACTATTTTCTCTTTCAGCAGCGCTTCCAATAATTTACTCACCACCGAAGTTAAACTAACCGACCTGTAGTTTTCAACCACATCCTTACTTCCGCTTTTGAGTAAAGGGACCACATGTGCTTCTCTCCAGTCCTTTGGCACCACTCCCGACTCCGAGGCATTGAAAAGGTCAGTCAGTGGAGCTGCTAGAATGTTCCCACGTTCCCTCAGTATTTTAGGGTGTATCCCATCCGGTCCCATCGCTTTGTCTACTTTAAGTTTAGCTAGTTTCTCACAAACACAGTCTTCTGAAAATTGTTCAAGATGCCCCTTGCTTCTATTCCTGTTTGTGGGAGTTTTCTGAGGTCCTGCTCCTGGTTCTTCATCTGTGAACACAGAACAGAAATATTTATTAAGCAATTCCGCTTTATCCTCATCAGCTTCTACATATTTCTCCCCTTCACCTTTGAGTCTGACAATACCACTTTTGCCCTTCCTCTTCTCACTAACATATCTGAAAAATTTCTTATCCCCCCCATTTTACTGCATTGGCTATTTCCTCCTCTTTTTGAATCTTTGCTTTCCTGACTACTTTGCTAGCTTCTCTAAGTTTTTCCAAATATAGATGCCTGTCTTCCTTTCTCTGTGATCTCTTGTATTTCATGAAGGCCTCCCTCTTTTTCTTCACCTTTTCAGCTACTTTTTTTGAAAACCATAGCGGTCTCCTTTTCCTTTTACCATTTTAACAAAAAGGTTAATTGCCCTTAAAATATTCCCTTTCAGTTTTGCCCACTGTTTTTCTAATCCCCCAGCTGTTCCCATCTCGCTAACAACTCCCTGAGGTATTGGCCCATCTTGGCAAAGTTAGTCTTCCTAAAGTCTAAGACCCTCGCTTTTGAATGGATTTTGCCTATATTCAGGCTTCTTTTGGGATGAATGGTGTTGGGATCATCATGACTGTCACATATAAATGACCAACATTTCAGAGGGATCCTAAAGGCCTGCCAATTATTTGAAGGACAGAGCACAAGGCTGAAAGTTTTAGTGCACTAATCCTGCTTTCTACAAAAAGCTTTGTGCATAAGCAGGAAGAGATCTGAGTGAACTGATTCAGGCTGTCACTCTGTTTAAGGAGTTCAGAGACAGAATATGACAAACCATAGCATCCAGGAGGAGATATGCAAGGGTTATTAGAGAACACCTCGGAAGACAAGCAGCCTCAACAGGAAAAGACATAGAAGACTAGTTTGTAGGTTTATCTACCCCTTTATTTTGATGACAATATTCAAGAAAACAGACCTGCTTTTTGTCAGAGAATCCTGTTTCATTTTCATGAAAAATATAAGTGTTGAACATGAAGTATAAACACAGTAAGACGACAAAAAAAGGGATCTTGGAAGGATAGAAATAGAGTTTTATTGTGAAAAATGACATGACAGCACTGAAAGGCCAAATCTCAAATTCTGCGAAAGGCAATATCTAGGTAAAGATTGATGAATGTAAGTCCTGAACCCCATGCTGCACCCTTACAAACCTTTTCTGAGGCAGTAGACATTAAATTAACATCTGTTACAGCCATAGCCTGAGTAACATAGGCTCTAATATTCCCTTCTAGAAAAGATCCAAGTAAGGGTGGAGCACTGAAAAAAAACTTGACTAGTTCCTCAGACACATCAAGGTTACTTGATCACTCAACGATCAGGCTGGCAAAGGTTCCTAAGCTTCTGTACTAGACATTTTCAGGAGGACACAGATCATCCAACTCTGCAATTATGGTACTACGAGGATGTGAATTTCCCTGTAGCTATAAGGGGGCAAGGAAAGACAGGTCTATATACAAATCAGTATTCATGTGTTTCCCCTAGCTCACTTCCTGCACTCCTTAGAATATATGTTTTATACAGATGATTTACAGATTCTATTGCCTGTAACATCAACTTCTGTCGTTTCAGCTTTAGCTAGCAGCACTTAAACCATGATCGGTGAATTGATGGCTGAACAGGATTAAGATTCCGATTGTGCAGGTTCAGATAGCCCTCGCTGTTAGAGACTTAAGCGTCATGTCAGATGACCATGCTACTATGAAGGAGCAACTTAAATCTATCAGATTATATTAAGGTTACTAAGGTGCCTGGCTCATGTCTTGGTTCTAGATGACTTCTGAACTATCTTGCAAGTGACCGTATTAGCTATACTTGACTACTGTAATGGTCTGTATTACTGGAGTACCAGCTAGCCACTTGCTATCCCAACAGTTGATTCAAAATGCAGCAGCCCCTTTGTTAATGGGCACCAAAAAGCGTGACTATATAACCCCTAGTTAGCACTCGCTTCACTGGTTTCCTATACATCAAAGGATTAAATTTAAAATCTATTGGCTAGTATTCCGCACAGTGTGGGTTGACGCTGTTCAGCCTTCTAGGTTACAGTGGGATTTTCTAACATTGACCTTGCATTCTGGGGAAGCTGCTTCGTTGGAGATACTTACCTAAGGCGCATGCATCAGCATTTTCTATTGCTGCTCCTTTGTTGTGAAACAGTTTGCCTTTAGCAATTTGGTTGGAAACTGATAAAGATGGTTTCCAAAGATTGTTGAAGTCCATCTATTTCAAGAAGCATTTTTGTAACTGTGTAACCAAGTGGTTGAACTGATTTTTAAGTCTTTAGTTCTTGTCTATTTTTGCTTTTTTATAACTATCAATTTTATATTTGTTTTATTTAATGTGCTTAATGTTATCATTATGAACGTTTTATTTAAACTGCACAGAATGACTGGAAATAATTTTTGTGGTAAATAAGTTGGTTTAAAGAAAAAAAAAAAAGACATCTGTTAGATTAGAAGCAATCTGTTTCTAAAGTAGAAAACTGGCCCCTTCTTGTCCATGACTACCACAGATCCGCCTCAACTACATAGAACTGAAGAAAAACCTTGCTTGCTGTTTTCTGATCTGGGGACCATTAGTGGGGGTCCAGCATATCTTAAGTCAGTCTGCCAAGACTTTTCCCTTTCCTATTGGATATGCAATTCATATTATCCTTGAGTGTGCACAGTTCTACAATCAGACAGTTTTTCCAAAAAAGACAAGAGTCCATTCCTTTGTTTCTTCCAGTAGAACCAGGCTATCTGGACTGCTGTAGTAACTGGAGATGGCCGATTGCTTCGTATCTAAAAGATTTTCGGTAACAATTTCAAATAAGTTCTTTGATCAGATGTTACATATGGAGAGATAGGACGATGTATTGAGGCAGCACATGTAGGAGAATCAGGAACATCTCTTGAAGCCGCTTCTCAGCTTTATGAACAGCTTGGAGCTGAAAATAACCAAAGTTGAAGGAAGAAAGTGTCTTCAGAAAAACAACTCAAGCAAAGAAAAATAAAATCAACCCGCCCATGACCGTCCACAAAGGTCAACAGAAGGCTGGCTGCAATCTATATGGCAATGGCAAAAATAGTCACAGATTTGAAGAGAGCTAAAACGTCTAACCAGAGATAAAGAAATAAAACAAAGGTAAAACTTGAGAAATTTGTAAAAGAAATGACGACAGATCATGAAAGTCCAGCAGATAGTCCATAAATACACAGTCTATATACTGAAAATGAGGTGGTCTGGTTTCCTTAAGTATTAGCTAAACCCCTTTTCCTAAGACTGGTGTGTACATCTCCAGAGAGGATATCTGCCCCACTCTCATACACACTTTCTAAAGCAGGAAATCTAAGGTCAGAAAGACCTTTTATAAAATTACCCCAAACGTTACATGCCAAAGTTCATGCAATGACAAGGCAGTGTAGGCATGTTCTGGGGTGGAATTTGGACAGAGCAGAGTATTACATACATACTTCACACATTAACATTTTCTGCTGGCTTAACCCTATTTATGAAGCAGTTATTAAGTTGGCGTCTTACCTTTGCAGTGTCTGTGGAGAACATCTAATGCAGCGATGAGGAACTCGTGGGCGTCCTGCTGCTCATACCCTGCTAAATGGCGAGCATGCGTCCATACTAGATGCAATAACCTATAGGGAATGTGAGGAGATCGGTGCCCAGAGTAGAACTGAAAACAGAAAAGAAAAGATTTTATTTCTTTCAAAACATTTCCTATACCGCTTATAGGGAACAAGTCATCAAAGCACCTTCTGCTATTCAGCCTTAGTGATGAGAAACACATATCAAGAATTCCTCAAACACAGACTGCTTTAGGAACTTGTATACTCCAACTTATCCTTTCTGTATTAATTTCACATTGAAGAACTGAAATCTCATGAATACCACCATTTTCTGACTATTGATCACATCACAACAATACAAACTACTGATATAACTAATGATAAGCTGTATGGAAAAGGGGTGGGGTGAGGCTGAGCAATAAAATGACACAGATTGTGACAATATTCAGCTGCTATCTGCATCAAGCTATGGTGCTTGATATACCGCCCAAGCATTAGCGTCAGGGCGATGTACAATCAATCAATAAGGCTGCGCGCGAAAAGTAAAGAAAGAAAAGAATGCCATTGAATGGACAGATGGAGGAACAGATAGAAAAAGAGAAACAGAGGCACCAGTTGTATGAGAGGGAAAGTGGGAGAGCTATATTGAGGGAGGGTGAGGGACCTAGGGGTTGGGGGGGGGGGAGGTCAAAAGCGAGGGAAAAGAAATGAGTTTTAAGCATATGCATGAAGGCACATTTCCAAGTCTCAGACATTCAAGGTTTCTGAAATTGATCAAGGATATCTCTGTCCTTCGCCCTGCCCCGGCTATGCCTCCGCCACACCCCCTGCCTACTTTAATGTCCCTATGCGAGGGATAACGCCAAACACGATTTGTACAATGGCTCCAGTTAGTCTTTACGAATTAGATGTCCATATACACATTTCCAGACATCCAAATCACAAATAAAGTTTCTAAAATGATTGCTTTAGTTTAGGCATGCACTAAATGCATAATGCTGGCATGGTGACCCACTATATGTATATTCAGTAAAGCGTAGTTACTCACCTATAACAGGTGATCTCTGAGAACAGCAGGAATTTAATCTTCACATATGGGTATCGTCAGTACCGACTGAGCCTGCGCAGGAATGCTCCCCAGTGTCCAATAGGAATGCTTTTGGGAGCATCCCTCAGCACATGCGAGCTGCCTTCCTGCCTTTCCAACTGTCCCTCTTCAGTTAAGTTTGTAGCTGAGTGAAAGGATAGAGGGAGAGAGGAAAGAGATAGAGAGACAACTCCTAGGGGAGGTGGGTGGGTTGTGAAGACTAAATTCCTGCTTTTCCCGGAGATCACCTGTTACAGGTGAGTAACTACGCTATCTCCAGGAACAAGCAGGAAAGCACAGTTACTTACCTGTAACAGGTGATCTCTGGGAACAGCAGGAATAAGTCTTCACATATGGCTACGTCAGTACCGAAGGAGCCTGCACGGGAAAGCTCCCCAGCATCCAAAAAGAAAGCCTTTGGGAGCATCCCACACGCATGCGCGCTGCCTTCCCGCCCATTCACTTCCCTCTCATCAGTTGGGTTTGTAGCTGAGACCGAAGGAGGGAAGTAGACAAATTAGAGAGAGAGAGAGAGAGAGAGAGAGAGAGAGAGAGAATACAACTCCTAGGGGAGGTGGGTGGGTTGTGAAGACTTATTCCTGCTGTTCCCAGAGATCACCTGTTACAGGTAAGCAACTGTGCTATCTCCAGGAACAAGCAGGAATGAGTCTTCACATATGGGGACTCCCAAGCTAGAGATGCCTAGGGGAGGTCCCAGCATGTTGCAAATCTAATAGATGGGCCATGCTATTTCCCAGAACCTCAGGCATCCAAGGGATGGAGGGTAGGAGTTGAATTAAAAGAGGTATGCTGTGGAACAGCTTGACTAAACAAGGCGTCTAGAGGGGAGTCCTTGTGTAGATAATAAATGTTAGTAAAAAATTGAATTCCAATTTTTTAATGTGGACCTCACTCAAAGTATTACGGAAGTATTTGTTGAGGGTAATATGGTCTGGTGCTAAGAGCCAGTACATTATCCCCAAAGAAATTACCTCACTGTGAAGTAGAGGAAAATAAATTTTGCAATACAGGCAGAGGTCAGAAGCCTTAATGGCTAGAACTAATCCCAGAAGAAAAAACTGGGGGAGTTTAATGAGGTTGGACTTTGGAGGAGGAGCAAAAGCTTCTGTAGGCCAAAGTTTGAAGCTCTTTGTCCTTGGAGCAGAATAAGGCTCTAGGAAAGAGGAGATAAATCTGACTGGTTTGCAGAAAAAGGATGGGTCTTTAAGACCCCTCTATCCAAATGAAAGAAACCTTTGTGGTAGGCGGTGTAGCCTCCAATTTCTTGAAGATCAATAATATCTTCCCTAAGTGATGTCACTTAGGATAATGACTTTACATGGAGAGCTTCAGATGTAACGTAACCAGAAAGGTTACGGTAAAAGAAGGTAGTTTCTAATTACCATAGAAATTGGCTGTCCATTTAAAACGCTATGGTATGCTGGAACAACATTAATATGGACAGTAACAAATCTTTCAAAGTCATATATATATATATATATATATATATATATATATATATATATATATATATATATATATAAAATCTCTTTCTGGTTACACGTGGAAGAACCATGGAGAAGGTTACATGGAAGGAGAGGTCTAGATTTCTCTAAAAATTCTAGCCTTTGAATAACCAGAAATGGAGACCTACGTGAAGGGGTGCAGGAGGAGATCCTTAGTCTTAAGACAACAAGTCTGGATCCTTCTATAACTTCAGTGTGGAGAAGACGCAATATAAGGGGATACCATGTTTGCCCCTCTATGAGGGCAATATGAGTATCATGCGTTCTTTGTTCAGCATAAGCTTCAATGAAGTACTGGGAATTAGAAGGAATGCACTAGACAAGGACCGACTGCAATGAAAAGGAATGCATCCCTGTTGCAAGAGTTACACTGGAGATGTGGAACAACCCAGGAAATTGAGCAATTCTTTATGCTTTCATGTGGTCTAAGCCTTGGTTCCTTTTCCTTATAAGGGAATTTTAAGGAAGATGGTAAGAGTAGGAGAAACTAGTCATGTAGGAACATGACTGGGGAGCCTTTTTAACCATTTGGAAGTTACCTACTAGGAATGGCTCTGACGCTCTCTGGCAAAGGCCCATAGTTGCAGAGCTTTGTTGTATAATTGCCGAGAGCAGGTTGTAGGTTCCTTAGGTGAGATCTGCTGTTTAATTGCCAATGTGCAACCTAATCTATTCTGTTGGAGCCAAAAAGAATTGAAGATGGCTAAGAATAGTAGACAGGCCGGTTGCCTGCAATGATAAATTGTCCAAGTAGGTTTTGGAACCTCTCTTGGAATTATTTGTTGTTAAGACAGCAGAAAAAGTTAGGTCCTATAGATTGGAAAAGGACCGACAGACATAATTAGGAGTGGTAAAACTCAATTATGGTCTGATAAGCTGTCTTAAAAGAAATATTTGAGAAGATTGCAAAGGGGAAGAAAGCTCTGTATGGAAACCACTTACTGGAGTAGGTATAGAGTAGTTACTTATCTGTAACAGGTGTTCTCCAGGAGCAGCAGGAATCAGTCCTCACATATGGGTGACGTCGGCGCCGACGGAGCCCCGTGCGGAGCATTTCCCCAGCTTTCATAGAAAGCCTTTGGGAATGCAGCACGCATGTACAGTCCCCTTCCCGCCCAAGGGTGCCATCTTGCTCAGTCTGATGACATAGCTAAAAGACAGCAAAAATAACAAAATAAATCATATGACTGCAACTCCAAGAGGAGGAGGGAGGGTTGTGAGGACTGATTCCTGCTGCTCCTGGAGAACACCTGTTACAGGTGAGTAACTACTCTTTCTCCAGGACCAAGCAGGAAGTCAGTCCTCACATAAGGGACTCGTTAGCTCAGGGCTCCCAGAGGCCCCAAACTGAAAAATTGAGCTCCCTCTAGAGTCTCAGCATGCAAGAACAGAATCTTCTCTGATAACGCCCCCGAAAGGTAGCCCAACACCCGGGCCGGAGGGTAGGAGTTGCCTAGACCCCAAAGAGATTATGAAGTACCGCTTGCCCGAAAGCACTGTCCCTGCGGGACTCCCTCTCAAGGCAGTAGTGGGCCGCAAAAGTCTGGCTTGAAGACCAAGTAGCGGCCCGGCAGATGTCTGCCAACGGAACAGAGTAGAGATGAGCCACCGATGCAGCCTTCGCCCTGACACGGTGAGCCCTAACTCGACCCTGTAACGAGAGGCCAGCTGCCCTGTAAGCCCAGGCGATGCAGTCAGCTACCCATATGGACAAAGTACACTTGGCGACAGCCAACCCCAACTTATTGTGGTCATAAGAGACGAAGAGCTGAACCGCCCTCCGGTGCTCCCGCATACGGTCAAGGTAGAAGGACAACGCCCTCCCACAGTCCAAGGTATGGAAGACCATCTCCGCCCGGCTAGCATGAGGCCTGGGAAAGAAAGTCGGAAGAATCACCTCCTGATTGAGGTGGAAGGAGGAGACAACCTTTGGAAGGAACTTAGGGTGAGTCCGTAAGACTACCCTGTTCCTATAGAACCTAGTATAAGGTGCTTCTGATACTAGGGCCTGAAGCTCACTCACTTGCCTTGCTGGGGTAAGGGCTACCAGAAATAGCGTTTTCCAGGACAGAAAACGCAGAGGGCAAGTAGCCATAGGTTCAAATGGTGGGCAAGTAAGCCGTTGCAAGACCACATTTAAATCCCATTCGGTAGCAGGTGGACGCACTGGAGGCTTAAGCAAAAGCAGGCCTCTGAGGAAGCGAGCCACCAAAGGATGGCTGGAGAGAGACTGACCCTCCACCTGTGAGTGTTGTGCTGAAAGAGCACTAAGATGAACAGAATTGGACTTAAGGCCTAGGTTGGATAGGTGAAGCAAATACTGCAGCACCACTGGTACCAGGCATGAGAAGGGATTCTCGTTGTGTTGAGTACACCAGGTAGAGAATCTACGCCACTTAAGGGCATAAGACTTTCTGGTGGACTGCCTCCTAGAGGCCAAGACTACGTCCTCCACTTCCCTAGGCAGTAGTAAAGGCGCTAGGACTATCCTTTCAGCAGCCAGGCCATCAAATTGAGGGACTGGAGATTGGGGTGCAAGAGGGATCCCTGCTCCTGAGACAGGAGATCGGGTTGCATCCCCAGAGGAAGAGGAGTGTCCACCGCCAGTTGCAACAGTAGTGGGAACCAGGGTTGCCTTGGCCACCTGGGGGTCACTAGAATCACTGAGGCCTTGTCCCGGGTCACCTTGAATAGTGTCTTGGACACTAGAGGCATGGGAGAAAACACATATAGTAGGCCTGTAGACCATGGAATGAGAAACGCATCTGTTGCTACTCTGAGAGGATGCGGTTGTCTGGAACAGAACCTGGGTAGTTGACGGTTCAGAGGACTGGCAAAGAGATCTATGGTTGGAAGATCCCATCTCAGGAAGATCTGTTGAACCACTAAAGGGTTCAACTGCCATTCGTACAGCTGCAGGATCCTGCTCAATCTGTCCGCCAGGTAATTCTCCTGACCTGGGAGGTAGACTGCTTTGAGAAGAATGCCATGATTGACTGTCCAGGAGCACAGTTTCTGCGTTTCCTGACAGAGAAGGTGGGACCCTGTGCCCCCTTGTTTGTTCACATAGAACATAGCCACTTGATTGTCCATCTGAACCAAGACGGACTGGTGAGAGATGAGATGAGAGAAAGTTCTCAGGGCTAAGCGGATAGCTCTCAGTTCTAAGAGATTGATCTGCTGTGCGGCCTCCCAAGGAGTCCACAGGCCTTGAGTACATGCCCCTTGGCAATGTGCACCCCAACCTTGAAGAGAAGCATCGGTTGTCAGCACCTGAGAGTGTGGAGGTGCCTGAAAAGGCACCCCTTGCACTAGATTCGGAAGATGAAGCCACCATTGCAGAGAAAACTGTAGTAGGCTGGACACCCTCACTTTGTCCGTGAGGCTTCCTGTGGCCTAGTGCCACTGAGTCCGGAGGCCCCATTGAGCTGGCCTCATGTATAGACGGGCATTTGGAGTCACATGGACCGTGGATGCCATGTGGCCTAAGAGCCTCAGGAATTGTCTGGCAGAGACCAGAGAATTGCTGTGGAATAGCCTGGCTAGAGCCTTCAATCTGTGGGCCCTGTCCACTGGTAGAAAGGCCTTTGCCTGAAAGGTGTCCAGTCGAGCTCCTATGAACTCCATGTTCTGGGAGGGTTGCAAACTGGACTTTGCGAAGTTTATGACAAACCCCAGGTGCTGAAGCAGAGCGACAGTGCGAAGGGTAGCTTGATTGGCCTCTTGCGGGGATTGACCCCTGATGAGCCAATCGTCCAGATATGGAAAGACAAAGAGGCTTGAACCCTGAGGTAGGCCACTACCACCGCCAGGCACTTGGTGAATACCCTGGGGGCGGATGTAATCTAGTGTACCTAGTGTAATCAAATGTATACCCAGATCTGTGTGCTATAAAGCGTAGTTACTCACCTGTAACAGGTGTTCTCCAGGAGCAGCAGGAATCAGTCCTCACTTATGGGTGACGTCGGCGCCGACGGAGCCCTCGCGGAGCAATTTTCCCCAGCTTTCAAAGAAAGCCTTTGGGAATTGCAGCGCGCATGCGCGGTCCCCTTCCCGCCCAAGGGTGCCATCTTAGCCAGTCAGATGACATAGCTAAAAAAGACAGCATAAAAATTTGCAAAAAACAACTAAAGCAGATGATTGCAACTCCACGGGGAGGAGGGAGGGTTGTGAGGACTGATTCCTGCTGCTCCTGGAGAACACCTGTTACAGGTGAGTAACTACGCTTTCTCCAGGACCAAGCAGGAAGTCAGTCCTCACTTATGGGACTCCCAAGCTCAAGGCTACCGGAGACCCTAAGCACAAAAATGAGCTCCCTCTAGCTCAGCAGCACAGAAGGAAAGAATCTTCGCTGAATTATTACCCACCGGTAGCCCACATCCGGGATGGAGGGTAGGAGTTGCTCAGACCTCGAAGAGATTACGGAGGACTGCCTGTCCGAAAGCACTGTCCCTGCGGGACTCCCTCTCGAGACAGTAATGGACCGCAAAAGTCTGGCTCGAAGACCAAGTAGCGGCCCGGCAGATGTCTGCCAGCGGAACAGAGCGGAGGTAAGCCACTGACGTAGCCTTTGCCCGAACGCAGTGAGCCGTGACTCGACCTTCCAAGGAGAGTCCGGCTGCCCCATAAGCCCAAGAGATACAGTCCGCAACCCAGATGGACAGAGTACGCTTGGAGACCGGGAGTCCCAATTTATTGGGGTCAAAAGACACAAAAAGCTGAGCAGCTTTACGGTGCTCCCGCGTACGGTCAAGGTAGAAGTTCAAAGCCCTTCTACAGTCCAGGGTATGGAGGACCGTTTCAGCTCGGCTGGAGTGTGGTCTGGGAAAGAAGGTTGGAAGTACCACCTCCTGATTGATGTGAAAGGGGGAGACCACTTTTGGAAGAAATTTCGGGTGAGTCCGTAGGACTACCCTATTTTTGTAGAACCGAGTGTAAGGGGGATCAGACACGAGGGCCTGCAATTCACTTACGCGTCTAGCGGAAGTGAGGGCTATCAAGAACAGTGTTTTCCAAGAAAGAAAACGGAGAGAACAGGTAGCCATAGGTTCAAAAGGCGGACAGGTGATCCGCTGTAAAACCACATTCAGGTCCCAGTCAGGCGCTGGCGGGCGCAGAGGTGGTTTAAGTAGAAGGAGACCTCGGAGAAACCTCGCAACGAGAGGGTCGTTGGAGAGAGGTCTGCCGTCCACCGGCACATGATGTGCTGAAAGAGCACTGAGGTGAACCTTGACGGAGTTGGACTTAAGTCCCAGATTAGAGAGGTTAGAGCAAGTACTGCAAGACCACCGACACCGGGCAGGAGAAGGGATCCTGAGACTGTCGGGTACACCAAACGGAAAAACGGCGCCATTTAAGGGCGTAGCATTTGCGGGTAGAAGGTCGTCGCGAAGCTAGGACGACCTCCTCCACCTCTGTCGGCAGGAGAAGGGGAGCAAGGACTACCCTCTCAGCAGCCAGGCCATTAGGTTGAGAGACCTGAGGTTGGGGTGTAGCAGAGACCCCTGATCCTGAGTGAGGAGATCCGGTTGTACCCCCAGAGGGAATGGATCCTCCACCGCTAATTGCAGCAGGAGCGGAAACCACGGCTGTCTGGGCCAGCGAGGGGCCACCAGGATCATGAAGGCTTTGTCTCGGAGAACCTTGAAAAGAGTCCGAGAGACTAGCGGGATGGGAGGGAAAGCGTACAGAAGGCTCCCCGACCATGAGAGTAGAAAAGCGTCCGCCGCAACCCGAAGGGGGTGTGGCTGACGAGAGCAGAAGCGAGGAAGTTGCCGGTTGTGAGGACTGGCAAAGAGATCCACCGTGGGGAGGCCCCACTTTAGAAAGAGCTTCTGAACTATCAAGGGATCCAGACGCCACTCGTGCGGCTGGAGGATCCTGCTGAGTTTGTCCGCCAGGCAATTCTCTTGGCCTGGGAGATAAACTGCCTTGAGGAGAACGCCGTGACTGACGGCCCAAGAGCAGAGCTTCTGTGCCTCCCGGCAGAGGAGGAAGGAGCCCGTGCCCCCCTGCTTGTTCACGTAGAACATGGCAACTTGATTGTCCGTCTGGACAAGGACGGACTGGTGAGAAGTCAGGTGGGAGAAGGCCTTGAGAGCCAGGCGGATCGCCCTGAGCTCCAGGAAGTTGATCTGCTGAGCAGACTCCCACGTGGTCCAGAGGCCCTGAGTACGTGCCCCTTGGCAATGCGCTCCCCAGCCCAGGAGGGATGCATCTGTTGTCAGCACCCGGGCCGGCTGAGGTGACTGGAAAGGCATGCGAATATCAGGTTCGGCCGCTGAAGCCACCACCGGAGAGACGAGAGCAGCGGCTCGGAGACGCGCACTAGGTCTGCTAGGCCGCCTGTGGCTTGTCGCCACTGCTGGCGGAGACACCATTGAGCAGGCCGCATATTCAGGCGGGCATTGGGGGTCACATGGACGGTGGAAGCCATATGGCCGAGTAGTCTCAGGAAGCGCCTGGCGGAGACCAGGGGCTGGCTGCGAAAACGGTCGGCTAGGTCCATGAGCCGTTGAGCCCTGTCGAGCGGTAGGTACGCTCGTGCCTGAGGAGTGTGCAGCCTTGCGCCGATGAACTCGAGATCCTGTGAGGGGAGCAAAGTAGACTTTGCGAAGTTTATAACAAAGCCCAAGTACTGCAGAAGAGTCACCGTGCGGCGCGTGGCGTTGGTGACCTCCAGAGCGGACGCTGCTCTGATGAGCCAGTCGTCGAGGTACGGAAAGACATAGAGGCCGTGAAGCCTGAGATGGGCCGCCACCACCGCGAGACATTTTGTGAAGACTCGCGGTGCGGAGGACAGGCCAAAGGGCAGTACTCTGTACTGGTAATGATTTCCTGCCACCACAAACCTTAGGTATTGGCGGTGGCTTGGGTGGATGAGGATGTGCGTGTAGGCATCCTTTAGATCCAAGGAGCATAGCCAATCTCCCTGCTGGAGGTAGGGCAGAAGGATTCCAAGGGTAAGCATCTTGAACTTCTCCCGCACGAGGAACTTGTTGAGGTTGCGCAAGTCCAGGATGGGTCTGAGGCCTCCTGTTCTCTTTGGTATCAGAAAATACCTGGAATAAAAGCCTTGACCTTTCAGGTGGTGGGGCACCGGTTCCACCGCCTGTTCCTGTATAAGACCTGCTAACCCCTGAAGGAGTAATTCCCTGTGCAGAGGGGGTCGTGGAGGTTCTCCCGGAAAATAGGAGGGAGGGACCTGGTGGAAGTGGAGAAGTTAGCCTTCTCGCACGACTTGAAGCACCCAGGCATCTGAGGTGATGCTGGACCACCTGTGGGCGAAGTGAACCAGCCGGCCTCCGGTGCTGGGAGGAACCAGCAGAGGGGGAGAGGCTATGCTTAAGGAGTCAAAAACCCCCACCCTGCGGAGCAGGGGCTGGTGGTGCAGGCTTGGGGGCTTGCTGCCTACGGGACCCGTTACCCCGTCCCTTGGCCTGCTGGCCCTGTTGGGGAGCTGCAGGGGCCTGATAGTGGGGGTACTGTTTGTAGGCAGCCGCCTTCCTCGGGTAAAAGGACTTCTTTCCCGAGCCCTTCTTTTTCTGGGAAGGGGCGGAGGTCTTCCTAGAAAGCCTAGTCCTGGTGAGAGTCTCCGTCTCAATTTGTGCAGCCTTATCAGCCATGGGCTTGCCAAAGAGGTTTTCGCCTCGGCAAGGGACATCGACCAACTTGTCCTGCACCCAGGGCTCAAGGTCAGACGACTGAAGCCAAGCCTGTCGGCGGGCACCGATGCCGGCTGCAGCCACTCGAGCCGATGCTTCAAAGCCATCATAGGCTGCTCGGGACATGAATTTTGAGCATTCCCGAATGCCAGTGGACAAGGCCAGGAACCTCCGCAAGGGTTCCTCGGACAAACCAGCGGAGAAGCCGGCTAGCTCTTTAGCCAGGTCTCGGAGATACATGCCCATGTACAGCTGGTAGGTCTGGACACGACATGCGAGCATAGAGCCCTGGAAACACTTCTTACCAAGGCCATCCAGGTTACGGGCCTCCCTGCCAGGAGGCACCGAGGAGTGCATCTTCTGGCTCTTAAGACGATGCATGGCCGATTCCACTACCATGGAATGGTGTGGTAGCTGTGCTTTTTGGAAGCCAGGGCTCTTGCGGACTCGATAGATAGAATCGACCCGCTTGCTCAGGACCGGCGAGGTGGCCGGACTCTCCCACATGCGGAAGAGTAGTCGTTCCAGCATGGGAGGAACCGGCACAGTAAAGTGTTCCCTGGCGGGAGAGTCATACTGGAGGGCGTCGAGCTCTTCGGCTCGAGGCTCCTCCTCGGGGTCCGCAGGGAAGGCCAAAGCCTTGGCCATATCCCTGACGAAGTCCGAGAACCGGGCATCCTCCGGGGGGGACTGCTTCCGAGGTTCGGACTCAGGTGAGTCCGAGGGGACACACCGAGTCCGAAAAGAATCAGGCGACTCTTCCTCTTCAGACTCCCAGACCGACTCCGACGAGGACTCGGTGGGGTCGGCCCGGGCAGGGCGCGGCGCCTGCCGCCCCGACGCTGAGGGAGTCGGCGTCGGCGACCTCGGTCCCGAATGGGAGGCCGAGGGTGACCTCGACCAAGGATCGACTCGAGTTCGCATCGACTCGAGGATCGGCTCGGTCTCCGGGGTCGACTTAGACGTCGACGTCCCGGCGGTCGGGGCAGCGGCGCCATCGAAGCCAGCGAGCAGTGCCCGCTGCTGGTCCATGAAGGCAGACAGTCTGCTCTCCAAGGCCGTCAACCTGAGTCCGAGCTCAGGTGACCCAGCAGCCCCCGACTCGGGCCCCGACGGCGTCGGGCCTGACGTCGGCTGTCGCGGAGGCGAGTCCAGAAGGACCACAGGACTTACCCGAGCAGGCAGCTCCGACTCCAGGCGAGGTCGCTTCGTGAGGTGCTCCTTCTCCAAGGACCCGGGGCGGCTATCGGGGCTATGCGACCTGGCCCTCGCGGAGCCAGGAGCGTCCACCGACGCCGCCCTCGCGGGTTTCACCTTCCGTCGATGGTCCCCGGAGGGAGAGCCCCTGTCGGAGGAACTCCGGCGACGGTCAGAGCTGGAACCCCTGGACGCGGAGGCCTCCGACGAGGTCCGGGTACGGCTGGGGTCAGCGAAGATTCTATCCCGCTGATGCCGCCGACTTCTCAACGCTTTGGAGGAAAGTTTGCCACAAGGCCCACAGATCATTTCTTCATGATCCGGGCCCAGGCAGCGGAGGCAATTGTCGTGTGTGTCAGTTAGTGACATATTTCGGTCACACTGACCACACCGCTTGAAACCACTGGCAGCCATCGGGGGAAAAAGGGCCCCGGCGAGGTCAAAGGACCGGGCTGCCAGGGAAAAACCGAAACGAAAACTGACTAAGTCAGAAAAACCGAAAAGGAAGAAAAGGACTCGTGACCGGCGTCGCGAGTCCGGGCGGGAAAAAGACCGGCGTCGAACCGAAAGAAAAAAGAATAATTATGAAGAAAAATCAACTTTTTCGCGGGGACACGACGGGTACGTCTGTAGGGCTCCGCGGAAAAAAGAAGACTGGCTAAGATGGCACCCTTGGGCGGGAAGGGGACCGCGCATGCGCGCTGCAATTCCCAAAGGCTTTCTTTGAAAGCTGGGGAAAATTGCTCCGCGAGGGCTCCGTCGGCGCCGACGTCACCCATAAGTAAGGACTGACTTCCTGCTTGGTCCTGGAGAATCAAATGTATATTGCATCCAACTGATTATCCCGTGTTACTTAAATCATTGACTAATCATAATGTAAATCTGAAAAATCTCAATGCACTGTACAATGCATTATGATTCTGTAAAGTAAACCGCTGCTGATCGTAGGAAGCAGCGGTATACAAGTGTTTACTAAATAAATAAATAAATAAAGGCAGTACTCTGTACTGATAATGGTTTCCTCCCACTACAAATCTGAGATATTGTCTGTGGTCTGGATGAATAAAGATGTGAGTATAAGCATCCTTTAGATCTAAGGAGCATAGCCAATCTCCCTGCTGGAGGTAAGGCAGCAGGATTCCAAGGGTAAGCATCTTGAACTTTTCCCTCTCCAGGAACTTGTTCAGGTTTCGCAAGTCTAGGATGGGTCTGAGGTCTCCTGTTCTCTTTGGTACCAGGAAGTACCTGGAATAGAAGCCGTGACCTCTCAGGTGGTGGGGCACCGGTTCCACTGCCTGTTCCTTCAGAAGACCTGTCAACTCCTGCAGGAGTAAGTCCCTGGGCAGAGGGAGTCTGGGAGGCTCCCCTGGGAAATAGGAGGGGGGTACCTGGTGGAAGTGGAGGAGATAGCCCTTCTGGACTATACTTAGAACCCAGATATCCCTTGTGACGGCTGACCACCTGTGGGCGAACAGGGTCAGCCTGCCTCCAGTGCTGATGGGGGCCAGCTGAGGAGGAGAGGCTATGCCAATGCAGTCAAAATCCCCCTCCCTGCTGAGCAGGAGCCAGAGTAGGAGGCTTGGGGGCATTCTGCCTACGGGGCCCATGACTCTGCCCCTTGGCCTGCTGACCCTGTTGGGGAGCTACAAAGGTCTGATAATGAGGGTACTGTTTATAGGCAGATGACTTCCTCGGGTAAAAGATCTTTTTTCCCGAGCCCTTCTTCTGAGAAGGGGCAGAGGGTTTTCTGGACAGCCTTGTCCGAGTAAGAGTCTCGGTCTTGAGTTCGGCAGCCTTGTCAGCCATGGGCTTGCCAAAGAGGTTTTCACCTCGGCAGGGGACATCGACCAACTTGTCCTGCATCCATGGCTCGAGGTCCGATGACTGTAGCCAAGCCTGACGGCGTGCACCGATGCCGGCCGTGGCTACTCGGACCGAAGCCTCGAAGCCATCATAGGCTGCTCGAGATATAAACTTCGAGCACTCACGAATACCCAAGGACAGAGCACTGAACCTCTGCAAAGGTTCCTCGGAGAGACCAGCAGAAAACCCGGCAATCTCCTTCGCCAGGTCTCAAAGGTACATGCCAATGTACAGCTGGTAGGTCTGGACACGGCAAGCATAGAGCCCTGGAAGCACTTCTTACCGAGGGCATCCAGGTTCCGGGCCTCCCGGCCGAGAGGCACCAAGGAGTGCATCTTCTGACTCTTCAGACGATGCATGACCGATTCCACAACCATGGAGTGGTGCGGTAATTGTGCCTTTTGGAACCCAGGGCTCTTGTGGACTCGATAGATGGAATCGACCCGCTTGCTTAAAACCAGTGTCGATGCCGGCGTCTCCCACATGCGGAAGAGCAACCGTTCCAGCATCAGAGAAACCGGAACAGTAAAGGCCTCCTTTGGAGGAGAGTCATACTGTAGGGCCTTGAGCTCCTCGGCTCGAGGCTCCTCCTCGGGATCCGTGGGGAATGCCAAAGCCTTGGCCATGTCCCGCACGAAGTCCGAGAACCGGGTATCCTCCGAGGGGGACCATCTCCGAGGCTCGGACTTGGGCGAGTCCGAAGGAACGCACTGAGTCCGAAAGGTGTCGGGAGACTCCTCATCCTCCATCTCCCAGCCGGACTCCTCGGAGGAGGAATTGAGCGGCTCCGGTCGGACAGGCATCGATGCCATCCGCCCTGAAGCTGAGGGTACTGGCGTCGACGACCTCGGTCCCGAAGGGAGGCCAAGGGGGACCTTGGCCGAGGATCGACTCGAGCTCGCATAGACTCGAGGATCGGCTCAGCCTTCGGGGTCGACTTGGACGTCGATGTCCCGGTAGTCGGGGCAGATGCACCGGTGAGACCGGCGATCAGTGCCCGCTGCTGTTCCATGAAGGCAGCCAAGCTGCTCTCCAAGGCCGTCAACCTGAGTCCGAGCTCAGGAGACTCAGCAGCCCCCGACTCAGGCCCCGGCAGCGCCGGGCCCGACGTCGGCTCCCCTGGAGGTGAGTCCACGAGGACTACAGTACTCACGTGACCCGGGGACTCCATCTCCACACGAGGTTGTTTTGCAGGCCTCTCCGACTCCGAAGACCCGGAACGGCGCTCGGGGCTATGCGACTTGGCCCTTGAGGAGCCAAGTGCGTCCACCGACGCCGCCCTCGTGGGTTTTTTCTTCTTACGATGCTCCCGCGAGGGAGACCCCCTTTCAGAGGAGCCTCGACGCTGCTCGGGGCCGGAGTCCCAAGATGTCGAGGCCTCTGACGAGGTCCGGGCCCTACCAGACGCAGAGTCAGAGAAGATTCTTTTCTTTTGGTGCTGCCGACTCCTTAACGCCTTAGAGGACATCTTCCCACACGGACCACAGACCATCGGGTCATAGGCACCGGAGGCAGCAATCATGTGTGTCGGTGAGAGACATAAGTTTCTTACACTGATCACACTTTTTAAACCCGCTGGCAGCCATCGGGGGAAAAAGGGCCCCTGCAAGGTCAAAAGACAAGGCTTCCATTGAAAAAATAAAAAATGGCGCGAATGCTAGTCACTAAGGAGAAAAACCGAAAGAGAGATCCAGGCTCGATACCGACTTATCGGGCCCAGGCGGGAAAGGGAAACTGGCGTCGAAACGAAGAAAAACAGGTTAACGCAGAGAAAATCAACTTCTTCCTCAGGTGAAACGAATATACATCCGTCGGGTTCCGCGGAAAAAAAGAAGACTGAGCAAGATGGCACCCTTGGGCGGGAAGGGGACCGCGCATGCGCACTGCATTCCCAAAGGCTTTCTATGAAAGCTGGGGAAATGCTCCGCACGGGGGCTCCGTCGGCGCCGACGTCACCCATATGTGAGGACTGACTTCCTGCTTGGTCCTGAAGAATGAAGAAAATCCTATGGGCTTAAAAAAAAAGTAAGCCCTCCAGTTGAATAGTATCACTCTTAGACTGAATGTCTCGACTAAGAGGGATAGAAAGTAATACAGAGTTGTGAAGACTTACAATTTGGTAAGTCTCTGAAAAAGGTAAAGCCCCCCTGCAGTCAAAACTATGAGATATCCTCGTACAGGAAAACTGTCAAGGTGAAGGGCATAGCCTACCTTGTAATTATCTGTAGGGCATGATTGTCCTGAATAGCTCTAGGAGCTAAAAGAATGGATTTCTCTTGTGGCAAGAGATTCATGCCTAGAATCGAGGATTGAGTCAGTGTATCACTGATCTCTCACTAAGGATGAGATGAACTGTAGATGCTTCTGTTGATAAGAAGTAGGTAAGCGGTTCTAAACCTCAAACAGGAAAAAGATTTAATGAATAAAATATCAGAAACCCTGCGACTGCTGGGTTTGCGGAGCCTGTTGAGGTTTTGATTTTCTTAGCCTGGTTTGATGTTGCCCTTCTTTGGAAACATCTGCATGATGGGTAGAAGATGAATAAAACTTTTTCCCCCTAGGGGGATAAAATTTTCTAGGAGATTTTTTACTAGCTGGGATAGAGGAAAACTTTGACAATCCTCTGAAAGCAACAATATCAGTGTTTAACTGATTAGCTTGGAATAAAGCATCCTTGTTAAAGAGATTTTCACCAGTACAAGGAGTATTTCCCAGCCTTTCTTGTACCCATTTGTCCAAGTCTGAAGCTTGGAGCCAGGCCATGCGTCGTGCCCCTATGGCTATAGCAGACGTTCTGCTAATAGACTCAAGGCAGTCCAGGGAAGCACGATTAAGGAACTTAGAGACATTTTGAGCATGACTGACTAATAAGAAATAGTCTGCTCTTTTATGTTCTTGAAGAAAAAGGTTCAAAAGCTTTAAGTTCTTTGTGACCTCTTCAAGAGATAATCCCATATAGAAAATATATGAGATAATTCTTGCTGAAAACATGGATGCCTGGAAGCGACGACGTCCAAAGGCATCTAAAGTCCTAGACTCACGACCTGGCGGATAAGAGGAGTGCTTCTTTGCACTCTTAATACGCCTCATTGCTGATTCTACAACAATAGAATGATGAGGAAGTTGAGTCTTTTGAAAACCTGGAGAAGGTGGCACCTTGTACATAGTGTCAAGTGTCTTAGAATGTGGGAATATCGTTAAAGGAGTTTCCCACATTCTTAATAGTAGATCCTGTAAGCTTTGATGCAAAGGAAGCATGATCACCTCCTTTGGAATCCAGGGGAATTGCAGAGTCTCTGAATCCCCTGGTATGGATTCTTTACCAGGTATAGAAATGGCAAGTAACTTTGCCATATCAAGCAGAAAAGCTTGAAAAGAAATCTCTCCTGAGGAGAACCCACTAAAATGAGGGGTAAAGGCTAGAATTGTTGAAAATTCAGCCTTGGTACCGATGGATTTATCCCAGTCGTCGGGATCGGAAGACTTGAAAGGATGAAGCATCGGATTTTCTTTAAAGCGATGTCTTTGGTACCGCCCGAGGTCAGTACCGAGACAAGTCGGTACCGAATCCTCCATGCTAGAGAGCGATTCCAGGCTCGGCATTGAAGGAAGTGAGTCTGTCGAAGCAAGCATGGACGGTACCGACACCGGTGCCGATGTCGATACCGGTACCGAAGCTGATACCGATACTCGAGAAACGGTCTGCAGCAACTCTAGCGGTACCGAAGTAGCTGAGAGCGCTAGACTACGTTCATCGGTGAGGAGTGTTTCATTCATCACCATAGCCGATGCCGGGGTGTTGGTACCGTTCAAAGCGGCCACAACCACTGAGCATGGCCCAGGTATGTTCATCGAGATAAGAACCCCGGGAACAACCTGAAGCCCCGTTAATGCTTTGGAGCCCGAAGACTCCTGCTGGGGCTTTATTGCCAAATTGTCCTCGAGGGCAACGCCAGAGGCATCTCGATGCTTAGAAGGAGATCTACCACTCGAGGACTGGCTAGTCTTTACAGACTTTTGTTTGGTTACCTGATCCTGTGAAAAAGAAGATATTCTGGCTGGTGACAGAGTTCGATGTGAACCGGGTATCGAGTTGTGCTCGATCCTGAAGACTTCTTCTATTTGAGCTCCAGCAGGAGAGACACTCCAGTGGGCAATGGTCAGGACCTAAACATTTTAGACACCAAGTATGAGTGTCTAAAAATATATCTGTACCACCACACTTTGAGCATTTCTTAAGGATAGTGGCTGGCTTTTCCATAATGGAAGGATAGAGGCCTAGTGGCCTAGAAACCATCAGGCACTAAACAGGAAAAAATTCCTAGAGAAAAGAAGAAATTTTTTAGTAAAAAGAAAGAAAAGCACCGGCGGTACCGGTGGCGTCGAGGGAAGGACCTCAAACAGCAAGAGCTTTATCGAGCCTAACAGCCCCTCCAGGATTATAGTCTAAAAGGCCACCACTAGATACGCTCAAAGGATCATCTCAGGTCCAGTAAGTCATACAATTTTAACATATTTCATAATAATTCCAGTGAGAAACTACTCTACAGTTTATTTAATTTTTCTAGAGTAGTTTCTCACATTTTTTCACGGGAATTATTATGAAATATGTTAAAATTGTATGACTTACTGGACCTGAGATGATCCTTTGAGCGTATCTAGTGGTGGCCTTTTAGACTTTAATCCTGGAGGGGCCATTAGGCTCGATATAAGCTCTTGCTGTTTGAGGTCTATTTAAGCTGGATGTAATTTTGTTTTGTGGGTTGTTGTTTTGAACTGAGATCCTGATAGGTTTTTGTTTGTTAATTTACTAAGTATACATGAGCATTTACAGCCATTCCTGTCTGATGTAGATACTAAAAATGGCAGATTGAAAAGTAAATGCAAACAGAACAGCATAAAATGTAAAAAGTATGTTTGGTCAGCTTAAGTATGGTCAGAGATGATCTAAACTGCACAAGTGCTTGCTCATGAAAACAATCACTGTACCATGATGGCACAGGCCAAGCTATTCATTTTTCAGAACCAATTTTGTTTGTGGGGTCTGTGAAAACTCCAAGATTAAACAGTTGCCCTGGGCATCATGTTTTTCTGAGGACCCGCGATGAAGCTCGGGTTCAGAAGGTTCCGCCTGAGATGTCGGGGTCTCAGACGAGGCCCTGGCCTTCGGAAGCACCGGGGACTTGGGGAAAGACTTATGCTGCTGCTGGCAACTCTTGAGAGCCTTACTGGACATCTTCTTGCAGAGATCGCAGGCTGCTGGGTCGTGGTCTGGCCCGAGGCAGCAGTTGTGTGTGTGTCAGTCAAAGACATAATTTTGGAGCACCGATCACACTTCTTAAAGCCACTGGTATCCATGGGGGAAAAAAGTACCACTGCGAGGTAGAAGACTCTCCGGGCTGCCAGTGGAAAAAAGAAGGCGCAAAGACGTCAGGAAAAGAAAAGAATGAAAACTACAAAAATAGACCGAACTTAACGCCGAGGCAACAAGGTCGGTATGCCGAAAGAGTACCGGTGCGATACCGGAGGAGAGTATGAATCTCAGGGAGAAAAATCAACTTTTTCCAGGGTTCAAGCCAGACAAATGTCTGAAGGGCTCCACGGAAAAAAGGAGACTGAGCAAGATGGTACCCTTGGGCAGGAAAGGAACCATGCATGCGTGGTGGCATCTCCCAAAGGCTTTCTTTGAAAACTGGGGGGATGCTTCCGGAAGGGCTCCGTCGGTGCCGACGTCACCCATATGTGAGGACTGACTTCCTGCTTGTTCCTGGAGAAAGTGGCAAAACCTTTGCAAAAAACATGATACACTAAGCAAGGTGGAACATACAAGATTCATCAGCATAAGTTAACAAATTTATCAGCTATTCAGATCTCTATCCACCTTAACATCCTACACCCATGTATTTTGATTTTCAGCTTTTCATTGCTATAATGAGCATACATGCCTATTAGTGGCTTACTGAAGACCCCAAGACAAACAGCTTAGCCTTACTTCACTATGCAAAGTATTCCAAAACCTTCGGGGAGTATCACTCATATGTTCTGCCAGTCTATCACAAAAACAATCTTAAAAAGGACAGTACATCAAATGCTGCTCATCTGTGACAGGTGTTCTCTGTAGGCAATATAATTGGACAAAGGATGACACCCTCTGAAGTGCCATCAAGGAAAAGGTTTTCTAGAGCTCAGAATTAATTTAACATTATGAACTTATGTGGCCTTTCCTGTGGCAGCAGTCACCTCAGTCTATTCCAAGCTTTAAACTAACTCTCAGGGAGCTAGATGGGATTATGTGTCCTATTAATCCTGCTGTCTACAGAAAACACCCGTGTCAGGCAAGTAACTTTGCTTTCTCCACTGACAAGCAGGATTGAATCTGTCTGTATCTAGGTGATTCTCAAGCAGAGGGGTCCTCCGGCACCTCAAAGAATTATCCCGCTGTTGAGAAGCGACTTGTTGATGTTTGTGCAAGAGTTGAAGAATTTATATGGACAGATTGTTCAATACTGTTTGACCGAAGGTACTGTCCTTGAGTGAAGGCTGATCTAGAGATGAGGACAAGGCAGGTACTTTGTAGATGCTCTCTAGTGATGCACATTTGAAGTGAACTATTGTAGCAGCATTGGCTTTGCTTTGATAAGGTTTAATTGTTAGAGGGATATCAGCTTGATCATTAAAAAAAAACCAAACAGAATATATCACACTAGCCAATTTGCTAATGTATGTTTGCCCCAGGAGTGCCCAGAAAGCTCAGACAGCTTGAGCGCAAGTAGAGACGTCACAAGAGCAGAGATACCTATCTAGCATATACCAAGACCCTGGCACACTACTGCACCCTCATTCTGCTAAAGAAGGAGGAACATTATACCAATCTATTCAACTCCTCTCTCAACCAACCAAGAGAATTATTTGACATTGTCCAACATCTCATCAAAACACTCTCCACTTAGAAGACCACCACATCCATTTCACCAACCGAAATGGCCCAATACCTACAAGCTAAACAGGCATACTCTTCGTCAACCGCCACACCACCCAGCTATGAAACCACATTTACTAACACCCCAGACTCAAGGACCTGGTCACCCTTTAGCCTCCTATCTGCCAAACAGCTGGAAGACATCTCTCACCTCAACAGTACCACATCACCGTTGGACTCTTGCCCATTCTCATGGATTAAAATAACCAGGCAGGAGCTCATGCTAGTCACTCTACACACTGTTTAGTCATCACTTACTCTGGGCTACATGCCTACTACCCTGAAGCAAGCGTCTATCAGATCATTAATAAAATCCCACACACTCAACCCAGCTGTACCCTTTTCCTACAGGCCCATCTCAAGCAACCCCTCCCTTGCCAAAATCATTGAGAAGGCAGTTCAGCTACAAACACAGAAGTTCGTGGACTCCCACTTCCCACTCGATGAGCACCAGCATGGTTTTAAACCTTTTCACAGCACCGAAACCCTACCAACGTTTCTCCTCAATACACTAATCAAAGGCACAGAGAAAACCACACAAGGCTTCATCCTAGTATTCCTGGACATATCTGCAGCCTTTGACTCGGTCATACACACTCAGCTAATATCATGCCTCTATGCAATTGACCTTACAGTGGTTTCAGTCCTCTCTCACAGAACATACACAACAGGTCAGAATAGGATTGCAGACCTCAAGCCCATTCAAGCTTCTCCAGGGCCTACCACTGGGTTCAGCATTATCTTCTTTGCTATTTAACATCTTCATCCAACCCCTCTGCAATGTCATTCAGAGCCACAAAATCCTCTACCACCTGTATGCCAATGACATCCTAATCTACACACCTTTCTCCACCAGCACCTCCAACAACTCTATAAGCAGAGATGCCTAGAGACAGCCATGCACTGGCTCAGCCTCCACAATCTACTCATTAACCCTAATAAAACAGAAGTCCTTCACGTAACTAAGCACCCCTCCTCTCCTCCAGCCACAGTAAAGCTTGCAAACATGACACTGCAAGTAAAGCAACAAGTAAAATAGCTGGTTATAACACTGACCAAAACCTGAATTTCAACGCCTACATTAAGCATGTTACCAGAGCAAAATATTACCATATCAAGACTCTGCAGAACTTCCAACCTTTGCTTGACCACGAGGACTTCAGAAACGTCTGCCAGGCCCTCATCACCCCCATCTTTGACTATGCCTACATTATCTATCAAAGTCTCCCGAAATCCACTCTACAGTCTCTACAGCTTGCACAGAATGTTGCTGCCAGAATCATCATGGGTACCAATTGTCACTCCCACAAAACACCCATATTAAAGCAGTAACACTGGCTCCCCATCCACAGCAGAGTGAAATACAAAGTGGCACTGACAGTTTTTAGGACCAGTCACCACCTCTCAGCGTATACTCTTCAGCCTCTACTTAACAAGCCCCTAAGCCAGAGAGCACAGAGAAGTGCAAACCACACCCTCCTTGCAGTATCAGCTTCAATTGCTCGCACCAATGCCTCCACCTCCAATAGAGCCTTCTGTTTTTATGCACCATCCATCTGGAACGCGCTTTACCCAGACATTTACTCACTCACAGATATAGGGGACTTTCGCTGCTAGTTAAAAACATTTCTTTTTACGGAGCACTTTGGTTCAGACACCTAGCCAACCTCTCTCACCGACTGCTCACACCAAGGATACTTCATCTCCCTGTATTACTTTACCTGTAGCACACCTACCAAACCAACCTGTCCCTACACACCCATATGCTAGACCTTGTCCTATGAACGTCATACCTATACACTGCATATTTTAACATTCAGTATGTTCGTCATTGGTTGCATTTTATATAGTTTTATTTTGTTCAATGTATTCCATGTAACATTTGAGTTTCTGTTCTAATCTATTCCCTGTAAACTGCTGTGACTAGATACAGCAGTATAGAAAAGTTGTCAAATAAAAATAAAGTAAAAAAGAAGACACAAAAAACTAAGTAGACCTTCTAATGGACTGTCCTTTTCAGACAAGCGAGATCATGTTTACAGTGCAGAGTATGGAGAGTTTTCTCCATTGAAGGCAGACAAAAATATCTCCACCATAAACATGAAAGCATGTGACTATACTTGCTAGGAAGATGCATCCTCAAAGTCAATCTTATTCTGATGAAATCGTGAGTACGATTTGCATGTGGGTAAGGCTTGAAGCAAATTCATCCTTCTAACAAAGGTGACTGCTACCAGGAAAAGTACCCTACGTCAGATAATTTAGACAGGAAGATTCCATTGACTCAAAAGCTGGTTTCATGAGGGAATAAATTACAAGGAGATCTCAGCTTTTTAAAATCAAATCAAACTTTATATGAAGAATTAAAAAGGTGTACTGGAAGGGCTGGAATTGGACTCAGCTTTACAAATTTGATCTTACAGGATGGACAAGTCAAACTTAGAAACTGGATAGGAAGCCATAACTAAAGATAATAGTGGCTGGAAAATGCATAGACAATCTCATATTCAGCCACACAAATCTTTTCTAATGTAATGGGTCTCAGATTAGTCACAGTCAGTGCCATGGCTCTGATGGTTCAGGACTTGGGTATGTCCTAAGGTCAGATCTACCAGGGTATAACAATGAGAGATGCAATCTTCCACCTAAGTAGAAAGGGTACTATTTCTTTCCAAGGCCAGGGGATAAATTTAAACTAAAGCTGTATGGATTTTCTAGTAATCTGCTGCATGACGTACAGCCTCTCTTATGTGCATTGCATTCAAAAGAAAGTATGTTAGGAGGATGACTATCAAGGTGGGAATTAGATATCAGTTTATCTGTGATTATTCCTTCAACAACTTGAGATGGGTGCAGATTACCATCCTGTTCTGATGAAACCAGTGTTAAGAGGGCAAAATCACCTTTACCTGGAACTCAGAGACTTGGTGGGCAGACATAACCACCATTAAAAATACAACCTTCTATGTCAACAGCCTCAAAAGGGGGCTTTCACTACAAGGATGTCCTGGAAGATCCACAAACCTGACTAGCAGAGGAGATGCTAAAATCAGGTTACTTTCTACAAGCTGCTGGTGTGTATGAATTGCATTAGATGTTGCTTTTTAAGCTGGACCCTGAGAACTGTAGAAGATGCTTAAGCTATATGTACGTATTACAAGAAAAAGATCTAGGGATTTATCCTCTCATACTACTACTACTGAACATTTGTATAGAGCTACAAAACATATGCATTGCTCCACAGATACATGTAAAAGATGGTCCCTATACATCAGAGCTTACAATCTAGTCAAGACAGACAACAGCTGTAGATATGGGATATATCTAGGAGGAATGGTAAGGAAACACAAAGGAGATCAGGTGAGTCAAGATCCGAAAGCGGCAGATTGCAAATTTTCTCCATTTCAAACCATAGGACCTTCTGGTAGATTCCTAAGGCAGAAGGATACAGGACACTTCCTCAGACAGTCCAAAGCTATTATTACCCCCTCTCAATATCTAAGCTATGAGAATATGAGACTGGATGTTGGGACGAAACATGGAATCTTGGTTTTATGTTAATTTGGCTTAGAGAAATTCTCCAGTAGAAAAGCAAGCACACTTGTTTCAGCAAATAGAGCACCATGAGGAACATAAGGAAAGGCATAAAGAATAAATCCAAGGCTATTATAATGCCTCTGTATAGTTTCAAGGTGCAACTGCATCTTGAATATTGAATACGATTCTGGTCGCAATATCTTAAAAAGGAAATAGAATTAGCAAAAGTACAGAGAAGAGCAATCAAAATGGTAAGGGAGAAGGAAGGATACCCCTACAAGGATAGGATTATAAGGTTAGGGCTCTTCAACTTGGAAAATAGGATAGAGGTCTATAAAATAATGAATGAAATGGAACAGGTGAACGAAGATGGGTTGTTTACTCCTTCAAAAAACAAAGACTGGGGGACATGCAATGAAGCTACACTGTAGCCCATTTAAGACTAAATCTGAGAAAATATTTTTTCACTCAACACAACTCTGGAATTAGTTGTAGAAACTGTTGGTGTAGCTGGGTTTAAAAAAGGTTTGGATACATTCCTGGAGGAAAAGTCCATAAACCATTATTAAAGAGGACCAGGAAAATCCACTGCTTACCCTGGGATAAGCAACGTGGAACCTGTGTACCTTTTAGGAAACCTGACATGTATTTCTGATCTGGATTGGTTGCTGTTGAAAACAGGATACTGGGCTTGATGGACTATTGGTCTGACCCGGGATGGCATATTATGTTCTATACCTTCTTAATTTCTAATAAAGTGTATATAGCCTCCCATCCCTCTGATAGCCAAAAGATGATATCTGTCCCTTAGTGAAGGAAAGTGGCCAGCTGCTAGCCTGCCCTCTGATCTCAGTCCTAGAGTTAGAACCTTCACAAAGACCCATTGGGGTAGTCCCCAATCAGAAAAGTTCTGCTTGTCACATCTTGATCTAAGAACTACTCGAGGGAGGCTACACAGGTTAAAATTGTCTATCAGGATATTTTTTTCTTGTTAAGCTGGCAACTCAAGGTTATCCTGCGTAGAGGCCACATCTGGAAACATTGTGGCTTTTGCTTTGGGGGCCGCTTGAAAGCACTTACTTGCTTCTTGTTCATGATTTTAATTGACAAGTCAAAAAATGAACTTTACAAACAAAAGACATGGTGAGAGAAAACACCTGAACTGAGTAGAAAGCACTAAACATGGCTGAACAGAGCTGAAACTGATCACCATTAAGCTCCAGGACATCAAGAACAAAAATTCTAAAACAGTGGGTTTGAAAAGCATGATTAGTAAACTGAATTTTTTTTTTCTGAAGAGGAAAAATATCAGACACTGGACGAAGTCCTAAGAGCCAGCAATGGTCTCACAGGAAACTCTCCTTTTAGTGCACCAAGATAAAACTAAAAAAGAACAAGTCTGGCAACAGAGGAAAGCCCTGTTCATGCACATGCTATCTGAGAAAGCTTGTAAAGCATATTCAAAGTACGAGTCACCATTGATAGAAATATAACGGCAGAAAAAGACCACAAGGCTTATCTAGTCTGCCCTTCCATATCACACACTACAAGAGTCCCCTTTTTTTTTTTCCTTTAGAGAGCTTCTGTGTTTGTCCCATGTTTTTTGGTTTTAGACACTGTCCTCATCTCTACAGTGATGCTTACTGTCGCTACTTGCTATCTGAGAACATACGAAGATCCATGCTGGGTCAGACCTAGTCCATAAAGCACAGCAACCTGACTCCAAAAGTGACCAGTCAGGGTCGCATGTACCTAGCAGATCCCAAAAAGTAACTAATTCCCATAGTTCATTTACAGGGATAAACAATGGCTCTCTCTTTATGGACTTTCCCTCCAGGAACCTGTCCAGTCCTCTTTTTGAATCTCATTATGTTGGTCACCTTAAAGCAACACTATTGAGGCTCTTGTGATCCTTGCTAGCAATTCTGCATCTGGGAACCACAGTAACATCATAAACATTTAAAACTCTGACATTTGGACACCATTTTTATTATTTTTTTACATCTGTGAAAAGACAGCATTACTCAAAGGCCTAAGAACAAATTATTCTATTGCCCAGAATCAGCTTACATCTTATACACATTAAAACAGTTTATTACTGGACTAACCTAAGAAACAGAAACATGACAACAGAAAAAGACCACATGGCCTATCTAGTCTGTCCTTCCATATCAACCACTACAACAGTCCCCTTTTTTCCTTTAGAGATCCTCTGTGTTTGTCCCATGCTTTTGGAATTCAGTTTCTGTCCTCATCTCTACCACCTCCACTGGGAGACTACTCACTTTAAAATGTTATGAAAGCCATCAGCTCTTGCTCCCAGGAACACCACAGAAACCAATTACTCCCACATCTCAAATGTTACACACTGCACAAAAAAAACCCAAATCTAATTTACAGAATGTGTATATCAAACTTCAGCCATTTTCTGAAATGACTCATGCTGTACTGTGGGAGAAGAGTTCAAATCCTGCAATCTCAGCTCAAAACGCACCTGTTTCAGTGGGCTTATGACCTTCCCTCCCCTCCCCCTTAGCTCACTCCCTTCTTAGTCTAAGTTCTTCTCCTCCCCTCCCTGTCCGCCCCTTGCTCTCTTCTTCATTCTCTTTCTTTTCTGTCCTGTCCTATATACGATTGGCGTTCTTTTCCTTTTCCTTATTTTTAATTTAGATTTTTGTAAACCGCTCTGATGCCTTGCTGCCTAGGGCGGTATATCAAATGACAAAGATAAAGATCTTGCAAATCAATTTAGGGCACAGTATAGCATAAAACCAGCTGGTCCCATTCTCATGACTTTCATCAGGTGCTACAGGAGAAATGAGCTCTCTCCTGCCTTGTTCTTTCGAAGAAACATCAAAGTGGTAAGCCTAAGGTGGGGGAAATTTTCTGGGTGGGGTTGGATTCTTCTGTGTGGAGTTATACTACTTTTAGTGGTAACAATACTGACAATAACCTAGTTTTATTGGGGTTTTTTTGGGGGTGAGGTGGAGAACATTCCCCCCCCCAAAGTCTGCAGTGAGGAGAGCGCCTCCTTCCCCTCCATTTAGCATCTCCCTCCTCCTCTCCCCATAGTGCATTCCCCATGCCTCTCAAAACCTCTGGTCATGGGGAGGAAGTGACGTCACCGGAGCCGATGGCGGCTTGAAAGAGCCGCTCCGGCACCGACCAAGCTAAAAGCCCTATAAATAAACCCCTCAGAGGTGGCCAGTGGGCGCAGTGATTGTACAAGGTGGGCTGGAGGCGCCGGGACCGACGAAAAGCCGACAGCGCTAAACAAAACTTCGGAGGGGCGGCGAGTCATCGGCAGAGCAAGGCGGCAGCGTGCTGGGCCGGAAATGGCGCCCGGAGGCAGCGTTGAGAAGGTGACTGGGGCAGGTGGATGTTAGAGGCCTGTACCCTCGACAGTGTTGCGGTCCTCCTGCAGAGTGAAAGATCGGAGCCGGTGCCCTGGAGGTGAGCTGGATCGCGGTGTTTGGCAGAGCGGAGAGGAGCAGATCAGCTGTGCTCAGTACTGCCGGTGGAGAGCAGGGGCTGAAGAGCATAGCATAGCCTAGCAGTTTAGTGCGGGCTGCGAAGGCTGGGAGCTAACAGTGCGAAGTCAGAGCGAGCACGGGGCCTGGTAGAAGGAAACTGAGGGGAGCTGGAAGAAGCCGGCCACCAGAATCTGGGAAGCAAGCTGCGGGGATGGCCCGAAGGGCTCTGTAAATCAGGCACTCAGCAAAAGGAAAAAAAAACAAAAACAAAAAAAACGAAAGAAAAAAGAAATAAAATAAATAAAGAAGAGGGGCTAGAGAGCCCAAATACCACAAATTTGCTGTTTTCTGCTGAACCTGCAAGAGGCATCCGTTTTAACGATGACCACCAGACGAAAGGCGGCGGATCTTAAAGAATATGCCTACTCAGGGGCGCCGGGAGGAAAAGGGGATGTTGGCAGATGGAGAACAAAAAGCTCCCAGAGGTGTCAGGAGAACCGGGGGGAGCAGGAGACATGGAGAATGTAAAAGCGCCAGGAACTGATTCTATGCAACCTATTACGAGAGCGGAGCTTAGAGACTGGTTCCTTGAAATCAAAAATGAAGTGCAGTCAGTAAAGACTGAGTTGAACGAAGTGCTGGCCCCCCTGAAAGAAGAAGTTGGAGAACTGGTCTGTAGAATGGGGGACCATGAGAACAGGTTGCAAGAGATTGAACTGCACCAAGAAGAAGAGACAACAAGAGTGGTGCAGTTGGGGTCACAATATGAGACTTTGTATATAAATTAGAAGATTTGGAAAACCGCTCTCGCCGTAATAATCTGAGACTCCGTGGAATACCAGAGGAGAAAGAATTTCAAGATAGCGAGAAGGTAGCTCGCTCTGTCTGCATGGAGGCCCTACGCTTGGGAGGTAGGGAGGTGACTGATACAGAAATACAACTTGAAAGAGCCCACAGAGCACTGGGGAAACCCGTGGGTAATAAGCCCCGCGACATAATCATTTGCCTGGCACGTTATAAAACGAAGGAAGTGATAGTTACCAAAATCAGGCAAGAAAGAGCTCTCATGTGGCAGGGCTACCCGGTGCACATCTACGAAGATCTGTCCGCAGGAACATTGCAGAGACGGAGGGCTATGCAGCCTGTAACACAACTCTTGCGTAGGAAGGACATTAAATATCGATGGCTGCACCCTTTTGGACTCTCATTTACCTACACCGGGCGGACATGGCGGGCGCAGACACCGGAGGAGGCCCAGAGAGCTCTCAAGGACGCGGGCCTGAACACCCACGGGGCGGACCTGGAGGCAGGTTCTTCCATTGGAAAGCGGCAAGAGCAGAGGGGAGGCAGCCCTGAGTGCGGAAAAAACGGAGGCCCGCGGCGTGGGCAGGACCTGCAAGAGGCCCAGAGGCTGGAGGACACTTGAACAGACTTGTGGACTGATAATATGATGGTCTATGAGGTGCAAGGTGGTGGAGAAAGGATGTGTTTAGGAATGCTAACATGCGTAATATACAGGTATTTTGCAAAGTAACTGGGGGTGAGGAGGGTGGGGGAGGAGGCAGTAGGGAGGGGGAAAGGGTTTATAGGGGGATGGGAGGGAGAGGAAGGGGGGGGGAAGGGAAGTGGAGGAGTACCGGGCGGGAGGTATAGGAGCGGGAGGAGGGAGGGGGCGGTGGGTGTGGCTGTAGGGTAATACACAGAGAAGAAAGGGGGAAGGAAGGTAAGAATGGCAGAAGGGGGGGAGAAGCGGGGATGTAGGTGGGTGGGGGCCGGGGTGGGTGCGGGCGTATAGCTGGGGAGGGTATGGGGCGCACTACTCCTGAGATATCCTCTGGAAGAGACGGAGGATGGGGATGGGGGGCGGGGGAGGGGGGGGGGAGGGGGGACGTGGGTTGGAGAGGGTCGAAGGGGGGGCGAGTTAAGAGGGGAGGGGGGAGGGGAAGGGGGTGGAAGGGTGGGAGGGGGGTATGGGAAGCGTAAAATGTTAAGTATTATGACCTTAAATGTGAAGGGGCTGCGCACTCGACAGAAACGCCAGTGGTGGGGAGAGAGGGCAAGAGAATGGGGGCTGATATTATGTGTATACAAGAAACACATCTGCGGGTGGGGCAGGAATACATGTTGGAATCCAGTCAATTTCCCAAGGTGGTTTTGGCGGGTCAGAGACTAAATTCTAGGAAGGGGGGGGGTGGGTATTTGGTGGGGGGGGAGTTACCACAACATGGTGAAGGAAGTACGACGTGGGAAAGGGGGGAGATGGGTGGGGGTATTATTGCAATTGAGGAGGCGGAGGAGGTCTGGGTGATCAGTGTGTATGGACCTAATGAGAAGCAGGGGGAGATGTACGAGCAACTCTTGAAAGAATTGGAAGGCCTGGGGAGTACACCAATATTATGGGGGGGGATTTTAATTTAACGTGTAATCCTAGGAATGGATACAAGTGGGGGGCGGGGGGGAGGAGGAAGGGGGGATAGACGAAGCCTACACGTGCTGCGAGAGCGCCTGGGTTTGATGGATTTGTGGAGGAGTTGGCATCCGGGAGAACGGAAATATACCTACTACTCGCCAGTGCATAGCTCTTATAGTAGGCTGGATATGCTTTGGGGGGGAGGAATCTGGTTGGACAGGGTGCAGGAGGTGGAGCATGGTCAGATTACGTGGTCGGATCATGCCCCAGTGAGTGCACGCTTTGATATAGGCGGGCACGACGAGAGTTTAAAATTCTGGAGACTTAATAATTCTTTGCTGGACAGAGGCAAAACATGTGGAGCAGCTTAAGGCTCAAATAAAGGAGTATCTCCTGCTAAATGATACGGGGAGGTGTCTATGGGGGTGCTCTGGGACGGCTTAAAGGCGGTAATTAGAGGACAGCTGGTTGGGTTGGGGGCGCGGGTTAAGCGTGAAAAAGGGGCCCTGGAATCTGAGTTATTGCAGCAGTTGAGACGACTAGAGGGGGTGCACCAGAGGGCGGCTGACCCCGGTACACTTACGGAGTTACAGAGGGTGAGAGGGGAGTTGAGTAAACTGCGGGCCCAAGAAATAGCATTCCAAATGGCGGTTTTGAAGCAGGCCCATTTTGAGGGTGGGAATCGGGCGGGGAGGGTGTTAGCCAGTCGCTTGAAGGGGAGGAGGCAAGCAGGGTTCATTGGGGGCATTCGGAGCACTAAAGGAGAGTGGGTCCAAACCTCCAAAGGAATTAGGGGGGTGTTTCGGGGAGTATTATAAAACTCTGTATGCAAGCGAACTGGAGGCGGGGCGGGCGGGAGGGACGCTACGGAATTTCTGGCGGAATGTGGGCTGACACAGGTGACGGAGGAGGAGAGGGAACATCTTGGGAGGGAGATTCAGGAAGAGGAGGTGCGGGGGGCTATAACCACACTGAAATTGGGAAAGGCGCCAGGGTTAGATGGATACACGGCAAAATTTTATAAGGTAATGTCGGATCAGATTACGCCCATATTTACCAAGGTAGTTAATAGGGTGCTTTCAGGGGGAGGATCTCCCGCGCTCAATGGCGGAAGCTGGCATAACGGTCTTGCCGAAACCAGGCAAGGACAAGGGGGTGTGTGGTTCGTATCGGCCCATATCGTTAATTAACCTGGATGCGAAGATATTGGCAAAGATTTTGGCCAACCGTATCCAGGACATGTTGCCGCACTTGATCCACCCAGATCAGACGGGTTTTGTGAAGGGCCGACAAGGGTAGCGATAATGTGCGGAAACTTTTGAATATTATGTGGCATCTCCAGCGAAACTACCGAAGAGGCTGTGGTAATCACTGTAGACGCGGAAAAAGCTTTTGATCGGGTGGAGTGGTCCTTTATGTTCCAGGTTTTGGAGAAAATGGGCTTTGGAGAGACGTATATCCGCTGGCTTAAAGCTCTCTATCAGGGGCCGAGTGCCAGGGTGCGGGTTAATGGGGGCTATTCGGAGAGTTTTGAGTTACATAGAGGTACCAGGCAAGGTTGCCCGTTGTCACCCTTGCTGTTCGCCTTGGCCATAGAGCCGTTGGCAGCATACATTCGGAGGCTGGGAGACATTAGGGGCGTACAGATCGGTGGTAGAGAGGAGAAGATTGGGACTTGTTTGCCGATGATATTATTTTCACCCTGACGCAACCACTTACGACACTACCCGTGCTGATGCAGGCTATACAAAGGTACAGCAGCTTAGCGGGGTATAAAATCAATCAAGGGAAAACAGAAATGCTGGGATTCAATCTGGCACCTAGGGTGGAGGAGAGTCTACGACATCATTTTCCATTTAGGTGGGTGGAGGGGAGGTTCCGGTATCTGGGGATCCAGTTGGGGGTCCCTCTCACTAAGATTAAGCAATGGAACTATCAGGGACTGGTTGAAATTATAAGACAGGACTTATCACGGTGGAGGGGGCTCTATTTGTCTGGATGGGACGTATTGCAGTAGTAAAAATGAATGTTTTACCACGGTTGCTGTTCGTTTATATGTCATTGCCGTATCGGTTGGTCCGAAAGGAAATAGCTAGGATGCAAAATTTGTTGCTGCAATTTATTTGGGATGGGAAAGCGACCAAAAGTAGCCAGGGCGACCATGTATAGGCTCAAAACGGAGGGGGGGTTAGGGGTTCCATCGTTACTCCGATACTATGAAGCGGCGCAACTTAGGGCACTCTTTGCCTGGAAGGAGGGGGTGGAGAGGCCTGGGTGGGTGGGGATGGAGGGAGAGGTGGGACTGAGGGGGGAGCTTGGATCTGGGACCCTGGGGGGGGTGGGAGGAGGAAGGAAGATGAGAATCCCTACAAAGATCTTACTAGACAGGTTTGGACGAAATGGAAGGGGTGCTTGCTAGGGGGGAAGAAATACTCCCGAGAAACTCCAATCCAGATAGCAATGAAGGGTAGGATGGGGGAGGAGGCAGGGATCTTTAGGAGATGGGGGACGGTTAGGGTTACGGACGCTGGGACAATTGGTGGGGGAAGGGGGGAGGATTAGAGGCTTTGAGGAATTGCTGCAGAAATATAGTTTGGAGAAGCATGATAGGTATGCTTATGCTAGTCTGTGGTACTGGCTTCAGAGGAAGGAGGTGAAGCAGGATGTGCTGGCGAAATCCACGCCTTTTGAGGAGATGATGGGGGGGGGCTGGGATGCCAACTAGGATTATATCGAAGCTCTACAAAATCCTGGGGGAACCCGAGCAAAGGGCCGTACGGGGTCAGAAGCAGTGGGAGGAAGACCTGGGGGGGCACTGGGATGATGACAGGTGGGACAGAACTATATCAGAACCCATCAATTAGCACCGGGTACTGCAATGCTGGAAAACAGCTATAAGCTAAGGCTGAGAATGTATTGGACCCCGGTGTGGCTACAACGCTCTATAACCGGCAAGTTCTGATCGATGCTGGAAAGGGTGTGGGGCTAGAGGGGACTTGCTGCATATGGTGTGGGGCTGCCCGGTTGTTCAGGAATATTGGAGTGGGGTGGAAAGGCTCACGGCGGACATTACAGGGGTGCAGACAGGCTTTACTCCTAGTATGGTAATCTTGAATGAGGGGGGGGATGGGGAAAGTGGGAAAGACAGGGGGAAACTACAGGGATATTGCGTAATTGCAGGGCGGGATGAGTCTTCTCCGCTGGTGGAAGAAGCCGGATGTTCCCCCACTAGCGGAGGTGGTGGGGGGAATGGAGCAGCTTTGGGAATACTGTGCGATAGAAGCCCATCAAAAAACATATTGTTTTCACGATATAATAAGGTGTGGGAAAGATATGAACAATGGAGGGTGGAGAGGAGGGGGAGGTCTCGAGGTGAGATGGGGTAGGGGGGGGGAGAGGGGGGGGGGGAAAAGGGGGAGATTGGTGGCATTATGCTGGCGAGGGGGGGGTTTTTATAATGGAAAACTTTGGCAGGTGGGAGGGTGGGGGTTAGTAGAATGTGGAGGGATGGGTGGTGGGTGGGGAGAATTTTGGCTTGGGATATTGTAAAGTGGTAAAAGTAGGGTTAAAATGTATATTGTATATAAATGGACACCTACGTATACGGGGGGGGGGGGTGGGGGGGGTCTGGGGGAAATGACGGATACAGGGGTAGACATAGGCACCGGGGCCTCTCCAAGGATCACTGGCTAAGGGGATTGCTGTATAGAATGTATATTGGTTATAGGAGGGGGGGTTCATGGCTTCTGTTGTGTAATGTATGCTGTGTTGGTTGTTAATAAAAGTAAAAATTTAAAAAAAAAAAAAAAATACAACTTCTTCAGCAGTGACAGGAACACGACCTGCTGGCTCCGTGGAAAAAGAAGAACTGAGGAGAGTTGGTCAGGAAGGCGGGAAGGCAGCGCGCATGCGCAGTGGGAGGCCCCAAAAGCTTTCCTGCTGGGGAGCTTTCCCGCGCGGGCTCCGTCGTACCCATATGTGAGGACTTATTCCTGCTTGTTCCTGGAGATAATACAGTCTCTAAAATGCTTGTATGCAAATGCTAGAAGTCTAGAAAATATAATGGGAGCGTTTTTTATAATCTATATAGCACTGAATGAGAAGTTAGATAGGATTAGTACCTTAGAGACATACTGGAAGGAGGACAACCCATGGGACACCTTGATACCCTAGGTACAAACTATATTGTAATGATAGAGCTGATCAAATGGTGGAGGGGTTGCACTATGTTAGAGAGTCAAAGGATTAAAGTTTTACAAGAAAACAAAAATTCACCGTAGAAGCTCCATGGATTGAAATTCCCTGTAAAAAAGGGGAAGGCAATGGCAGTGAGGTTGTACTATTGACCGCCTGGCCAGAATGAACAAATGGATAATGAAATGTTCCAAGAAATCAGGGAAGCTAACAAAAGTTACAGAACAGTAATAATGGATGACTTCAATTAGCCCAGTATTGACTAGGTCAGTGTCATGGTAGGACAAGCTAGGGAGATAAAGCTTCTAGATGAAATAAGACTACTTCTTAGAGCAGCTAGTTCATGAACTGACCAAATGGGAAGCCATTTTGGACTTAGGCCATAGTGAAACACTGGTGCAGAAGATAAGGGTGTTAGGGCCATTTAGCAATAGTAATCATAGCATGATCACATTTGATTTAATTAATAGAGGAGGGATGGTAAAGAAATCCACAGTACCACCTTTTAACTTTCAAAAGGGAGACTATGATAAAATGAGGAAAATAGTTAAGAAAAAAAACTAAAAGGAGCAGTTGCAAAGGTTAAAGACTTACATCAAGCTTGGGTGTTATTGAAAAATACTATCTTGGAAGCCCAGACCAGCTGTATTCCATACTTTAAGAAAAGTGGAAGGAAGTCCAAAAAACTGCCAGCATGGTTTAAAGGTGAGGTCAGAGAGGCAGTTGTTGCTATAAAAAAAAAACAAACCACACACACACACCACCGTGGCAGAGTGTTTCTACCTCGCAAGAGAGCAAAGAAGCTCAGACAATTAGTATGGTACTTCCTCCAGATAATGCCATGCTGTTGGGACCTTCATCTGCAGCTGTTAGGGACCACAGCAGCAACGCCTGATCTGGTCCCATGGGCTCAGGCCCACATGTGCCCCTTACAGAAGGTGCTGTTGCACAGATAGTCAAAACAACAGTCTCTGTCAGAGGTTGTTGTGTCTGAAAGCAACTCAAGAGGGCACTCAGCTGGTGGTTGCAGCCTGACAATCTAGCAGCAGGAATTCCCCTAGAATTGCCCCACTAGATCCCCCTAATAACGGATGCCAGCCTGTCAGGCTGGGGGCATATTGCTGCTCAGGGGACATGGACCAGAGCATATGGCCCAACAACAGGTTCGAAACAAGGACGGTGCTTCTGGCATTGCGGGACTTTCACCACTTTCTAGAGAGAAAGGTCACCACAGTGGCATACACAAATTGGCAAGGGAACACAGGCAGTGTGCATCAGTTCTGCTAGAATGGGCAGAAAGTCATCAGCAGCACATGTCACAAGGACAGAAAACACAACAGCTAATTATCTCAGTCGGACTGCCTGGACCCAGGGAAAGGGACCCTGAACGACACAGTCTTCTCACAAATAGTTCTCCGGTGAGGGGTTGCCAGTCATGGATCTGATGGTGACTTTTGCAACAGCCAAGGCTCCCAGGTTCAACAGGAGAGAATGGAGGAGGACCTGGACACCTTGGTGCAGCACTGGCCCGATCAGGGGCTTCTCTCTAGTCTCCCCTTAGGCACATGATTTGGTGGATTGAAGCACACAGGGGGTTAGTCATCCTGATTGGCCCCATCATCTGTGGTATGCAGATGTGGTCCACCTGAGGGCGGCTACCGAGCCAACCAGATCTGTTAAACACAGGGACCAATTTGCATGCCCCAGGTGGATAGAGTCTCACAGCATGGCTCTTGAAAGGGCTAAGTTAAGGAAGTGGGGCTATTTGGTTCTGGTGATCATGACCCTGTTAGAGGCCATGAAGTGGGTCCACCTCTTTCTTATATTCAGGCGTGACAGATTGAGAATGTGTGTGCCAACAAGCAGTGTAATCTGTTGGGGGGCATTGGTTTCAGAGGTGCTGGCATTCTTGCAGGCCTGGCATAGGGCTCCCTGAGGGTGCAGGTGACAGCTCTTGCTTGTTACTGGGGCAGGATCCATAGGGTATCCTTGGGGACCCACAAAGCTGTGATTCAGTTTCTCCAAGCAGTTAAACAGCTCCATCCCCTACAGTCAGTTGTGCCTCCATGGGACCTAAATTTAATGTTGTCCATGCTAGCGGGTGCACCATTTGAGCCACTGGGGGCCTGTTCCTTAAAAGACTTGACGATTAAGATGGTGTTTCTGGTGGCAATTTGCTCAGGCAGGAGAATTTCTGAACTTCAAGCCTTGTCATGTAAACCTCTCTTTTTCCTCTAGGGAAAAAGTTGTGCTGCATCCAGTGCCCTCATTCCTGCCAGAGGTGGTCTCTTATTCAGGATAGTTTTTCCAAATGGGTTAGTTTTGCACATACTATGGCAGTCATGAACCTCACGTCTAAGCCAGGGTATGTGGAGTACGATCTTAATCTCTCAAATTTACTATTAATGTTTCAGCATAATACTTGCATCGGGCCAGAGAGCCTCCTGCTGGAGTTCATAAGATGTAACATGTATGGGTAGTTTGTCAAGATGTGCTTGGAAATTCTTCTTTATCAGGCCTGTGACTCCCAGTACAATGGAAAATATTTCTGCATCTTTCTGCCACATATTCTTGGTCTTTGATTGCATTTCTTGATATTTCAAGATCTTCTCCTTCTCCATGCAATTCACAGAATAATCACTCTGTACTGATTCTATTATCAATGCCGTTCTTCTCCTTTACCACTGTCAGGTTTCCTGGAATCCAGTTTATCTGTCAGAATGGGAATGTCCCAGGTGATCATAACCTCTTCATTCTGTTGTTCTCTTAGGGTCATGATTCCAGTGCATTCCAGGGACAGTGATGTTTATTTATTTATTTTATTTGGTATACATTTGTAAGCCACCACTTCCAGCGATCAGCAGCAGACCAATGGTGTAAAATACAAGGGAGTAAAGTATAAAATCAGTTGAAAGTACAGAATGATTTGGGGGAGGGGTACACCACCAACACACAAAATTACCAATAGACATTACATTTTGTTCACACAGGTTTGAGCCACAAATAAAAATATACATTTGATTGAACAGATTATAAATATACACTTGATTGGTCAGAATAAATATACATTTGGTTTACCGTATGAAATTTTTTTTTTTTATCAGCCAGTTTGAGCAACCAGTTAATTTACAGGTTTATCAAGAATATAGATAGCTATAAGGTATATTGCCAGTTATGCAGTCTTATTAACATTGACATTGGAATCTATTTCCTGCCTCTTGTGCTTCAGGGGGTTAGGCAACTTGGGTACGGAGGGAATGATTGAATTTGTCTAGGTCATACCATAATGTGTTTGGAACAGGTGGGTTTTAAGCTTTTTTCTGAGTCCTGTAGATTGTTGATCAGTCGTAACTCATGAGGGAGTTTGTTCCAAAGCATGGGTGCAGTGTACGTGTATGCTCGGTTGCTTGTTCCCTCATTTACATCTCTTAAACTACTGGGTACACAGTGTGTGTTAAGATTAGTAGTTCTTCAGCATCTTTTGGGGGGCTGTGTGGTTATGAGGTTATCGAGGAATGATGGGGATAATCTTGTGAAAGATTTTGAAAGTTGTTACCAGTATTTTGTATATTGCTCGTGCAGAGATTGGGAGCCAATGAAGCTCAATCAGTACTGGAGTTATGTGATCCCTCAGTTTCTTATTCAAGATTATCCTGGCTGATACGTTTTGCACCAATTGTAAGATGTTTATGGGTTTTTTTTGGAGACCTTGCAATATGGCATTACAGTAGTCAAAGTGTGGAATGATGAGCGCTTGAGCTACTGTTCTGAAGTCTGTTTGTTTGATTATGTTGCGCAGGGGTTGAAGGACTCTTAGTTTGTGAAATATGGCTCTTTTGGTTAACCGGAGATGTTTGTCCATTTTTAGGTTAGCATCAATGAGAACTCCTAGATATTTGATCTCATGTTTTGATTGATAGGTGTTGTTGTTGAGGGTGATTGAAGCAGGAGGTTTGAAGTCTTGTTTGCTTGATACGAACATCACATCAGTTTTCTTGTGGTTAATCGACATGTTATCTTGGAGCCAAATTTGCATTTCGCCTAGGCATTCTTCTATTTGATTGAAGTTGGGGTTGTCTATATCAAGTTGTGTGTATATCATGATATCATCCGCATATAAGTGGTAACTGATGTTATGCTTTTGGAATATCGTACAGACTGGCTGGATGTAAACGTTGAATAGCAGAGAGGATATAGCTGAACCCTGTGGTATTCCTTGGGTTTGGGGGAAAGGCTTTGCCTGCTCGTCATTGAAGCGTACCTGTTGCATTCTATTTGTGAGGTATGACTCGAACCATTTTAATGGTGTTCCTGTTATACCTATGGACGCAAGTCTTTGCAAGAGTGTTAGATGATGTACTGTATCGAAAGCTGCTGATATATCAATGAATATGAGTAGGAACATCTTACTTTTGTTTTCTAGACCCTTGATGAGGTTGTCTAGGAGCGCAATGAATAGGGTTTCAACTCCATGGTGCGGTCTGAAACCATATTGATGGTGGTCGAGGATTTTGTTTTCATCTAGGTGGTCCTGTAATTGCAGTTGGGTTACCTTCTCAATGATCTTGGCGAGGAAAGATATGCTTGATATCGGTCTGTATGATGTTGGGTCTTCTTTGTTGAGTGCTTTATTCTTTAAAATAGGCATTATTAGGGATCTTTTAAGTTGAGCGGGCATGATACCCTGCTGAAGAGATTGATTTACTATGTGCGTTATCAGGTGGGCAATTTCCTACCTAGTAGATTTAATCCATTCTGCTGGACAAGGATCTAGAAGCGAGGTGGTTGTGTTAAGGTTAGAGATGGTATTTATTATGCTCCTTTCGTCAATTATCTGGAAAGTAGACCAGCTTTCTTTCTGTTTACAGCTTGAGTTCATGCTATCCGGCTGCTTAGGGCATGTAGCGATCAGGTTCTGCGATTGGATAGTCAGGCTTTGTGGATTTAGTTTGATGGCATAGTGGTTTGCCAGATCTTGGGCCTTTATATTTCCATTGCAGTCGACTTCCGGCAAGGGTTTCGTGAGTGATTTGACTAGCTCAAACAGTTCTCTAGGTCTGTTAATAGCCTTGTTGAGCACTTTGGTGTGGTGGGTTTTCTTGGCAAGGTTTCATCTCATTTTTGTACTTGGTTAGTAGCTCCATGTATTCCAATTTGTGCATATCAATCTTAGTTCGTCTCCATTTTCTTTCCAGTTTTCTTAAATCCTTTTTCATTTTGCGCAATAGTGATGTGTACCAGGGCTCTGTTCTAGCTTTTGTTACCCTGTTTGATGACTTCCATGTTGGCTCAGAGCTGGCCTCTATTGTAGAGTTCCCTTGTTGGATTAGGTCTTCAACATCATAGTTGTCATGGGCTATGTGTTCATTAAGCGAGTTTATTAGGGTTTCCTTGTTGAATTGCCGGAACTTTCTTCTTTGTTGATTATTTGGGCCAGAGACTAACTCGTTCGTTGAGGAGCATAGATATAGGGTGATCTGGATTTGATGGTGGTCGGACCAGGGAACTTGTGTTATGTGGATTTTGGGTTGCTTCATTTCAAGTTGTATAGGCGTCTTAGGGAGAAATACTAAGTCCAGGGTGTTCCCTTTATAGTGGGTTTCTTCTTGGATTATTTGATTGTTGTAGTGTTTACAGTTTCTAGTGGAGGAGGTGTGCTACTTCATTGTGCCTTTCTATATAGAAATTCTCCAGGACCAAGCAGGAAGTCAGTCCTCACTTATGGGTGACGTCGGCGCCGACGGAGCCCTCGCGGAGCAATTTTCCCCAGCTTTCAAAGAAAGCCTTTGGGAATTGCAGCGCGCATGCGCGGTCCTCTTCCCGCCCAAGGGTGCCATCTTAGCCAGTCTTCTTTTTTCCGCGGAGCCCTACAGACGTCGTCTTGTCCCCGCGAAAAAGTTGATATTTCTTCATAATTTTATTCTTTTTCCTTCGGTTCGACGCCGGTCTTTTTCCCGCCCGGACTCGCGACGCCGGTCACGAGTCCTCTTCTTCTTTTCGGTTTTTCTGACTTAGTCAGTTTCGGGTTTTTTTCCCTGGCAGCCCGGTCCTTTGACCTCGCCGGGGCCCTTTTTCCCCCCGATGGCTGCCAGTGGTTTCAAGCGGTGTGGTCAGTGTGACCGAAATATGTCACTAACTGACACACACGACTTTTGCCTCCACTGCCTGGGCCCGGATCATGAAGAAATGATCTGTGGGCCCTGCGGCAAAACGTCCTCCAAAGCATTGAGAAGTCGGCGGCATCAGCGGGATAGGATCTTCGCTGACCCCAGCCGTACCCGGACCTCGTCGGAGGCCTCCGCATCCAAAGGTTCCAGCTCGGACCGTCGCCGGAGTTCCTCCGACAGGGGTTCTCCCTCCGGGGACCATCGACGTCAGGTGAAAACCGCGAGGGCGGCGTCGGTGGACGCTCCTGGCTCCGCGAGGGCCAGGTCGCATAGCCCCGATAGCCGCCCCGGGTCCTTGGAGAAGGAGCACCTCCCGAAGCGACCTCGCCTGGAGTCGGAGCTGCCTGCTCGGGTAAGTCCTGTGGTCCTCCTGGACTCGCCTCCGCGACAGCCGCCGTCGGGGCCCGAGTCGGGGGCTGCTGGGTCACCTGAGCTCGGACTCAGGTTGACGGCCTTGGAGAGCAGACTGTCTGCCTTCATGGACCAGCAGCGGGCACTGCTCGCTGGCTTCGCTGCCCCGACCGCCGGGACGTCGACGTCCAAGTCGACCCCGGAGACCGAGCCGATCCTCGAGTCGATGCGAACTCGAGTCGATCCTCGGTCAAGGTCACCCTCGGCCTCCCGTTCGGGACCGAGGTCGCCGACTCCCTCGGCGTCGGGGCGGCAGGCGCCACGCCCTGCCCGGGCCGACCCCACCGAGTCCTCGTCAGAGTCGGTCTGGGAGTCTGAAGAGGAAGAGTCGCCTGATTCTTTCCGGACTCGGTGTGTCCCCTCGGACTCACCGGAGTCCGAACCTCGGAAGCAGTCCCCCCCGGAGGATGCCCGGTTCTCGGACTTCGTCAGGGATATGGCCAAGGCTTTGGCCTTCCCTGCGGACCCCGAGGAGGAGCCTCGAGCCGAAGAGCTCGACGCCCTCCAGTATGACTCTCCCGCAAGGGAAACACTTTACTGTACCGGTTCCTCCTATGCTGGAACGACTACTCTTCCGCATGTGGGAGAGTCCGGCCACCTCGCCGGTCGTGAGCAAGCGGGTCGATTCTATCTATCGAGTCCGCAAGAGCCCTGGCTTCCAAAAAGCACAGCTACCGCACCATTCCATGGTAGTGGAATCGGCCATGCATCGTCTTAAGAGCCAGAAGATGCACTCCTCGGTGCCTCCTGGCAGGGAGGCCCGTAACCTGGATGGCCTTGGTAAGAAGTGTTTCCAGGGCTCTATGCTTGCGTGTCGTGTCCAGACCTACCAGCTATACATGGGCATGTATCTCCGAGACCTGGCTAAAGAGCTAGCCGGATTCTCCGCTGGTTTGTCCGAGGAACCCTTGCGGAGGTTCCTGGCCTTGTCCACTGGCATTCGGGAATGCTCAAAATTCATGTCCCGAGCAGCCTATGAGGGCTTTGAAGCATCGGCTCGAGTGGCCGCAGCCGGCATCGGTGCCCGACAGGCTTGGCTTCAGTCGTCTGACCTTGAGCCCTGGGTGCAGGACAAGTTGGTCGATGTCCCCTGCCGAGGCGAAAACCTCTTTGGCAAGCCCATGGCTGAAAAGGCTGCACAGATTGAGACGGAGACTCTCACCAGGACCAGGCTTTCTAGGAAGACCTCCGCCCCTTCCCAGAAAAAGAAGGGCTCGGGGAAAAAAGTCCTTTTACCCGAGGAAGGCGGCTGCCTACAAACCATACCCCCATTATCAGGCCCCTGCAGCTCCCCAACAGGGCCAGCAGGCCAAGGGACGGGGTAATGGGTCCCGTAGGCAGCAAGCCCCCAAGCCTGCACCACCAGCCCCTGCTCAGCAGGGTGGGAGTTTTTGACTCCTTAAGCATAGCCTCTCCCCCCCCCGCTGGTTCCTCCCAGCACCGGAGGCCGGCTGGTTCACTTCGCCCACAGGTGGTCCAGCATCACCTCAGATGCCTGGGTGCTTCAAGTCGTGCGAGAAGGCTATCTTCTCCACTTCCACCAGGTCCCTCCCTCCTATTTTCCGGGAGAACCTCCTCGACCCCCTCTGCACAGGGAATTACTCCTTCAGGAGTTAGCAGGTCTTCTACGGGAACAGGCGGTGGAACCGTTGCCCCACCACCTAAAAGGTCAAGGCTTTTATTCCAGGTATTTTCTAATACCAAAGAGAACAGGAGGCCTCAGACCCATCCTGGACTTGCGCAACCTCAACAAGTTCCTTGTGCGAGAGAAGTTCAAAATGCTTACCCTTGGAATCCTTCTGCCCTACCTCCAGCAGGGAGATTGGCTATGCTCCTTGGATCTAAAGGATGCCTACACGCACATCCTCATCCACCCAAGCCACCGCCAATACCTAAGGTTTGTGGTGGCAGGAAATCATTACCAGTACAGAGTACTGCCCTTTGGCCTGTCCTCCGCACCGCGAGTCTTCACAAAATGTCTCGCGGTGGTGGCGGCCCATCTCCGGCTTCACGGCCTATATGTCTTTCCGTACCTCGATGACTGGCTCATCAGAGCAGCGTCCGCTCCGGAGGTCACCAACGCCGCACGGTGACTCTTCTGCAGTACTTGGGCTTTGTTATAAACTTCGCAAAGTCCACTTTGCTCCCCTCACAGGATCTCGAGTTCATCGGCGCAAGGCTGCACACTCCTCAGGCACGAGCGTACCTACCGCTCGACAGGGCTCAACGGCTCATGGACCTAGCCGACCGTTTTCGCAGCCAGCCCCTGGTCTCCGCCAGGCGCTTCCTGAGACTACTCGGCCATATGGCTTCCACCGTCCATGTGATCCCCAATGCCCGCCTGAATATGCGGCCTGCTCAATGGTGTCTCCGCCAGCAGTGGCGACAAGCCACAGGCGGCCTCGCAGACCTAGTGCGCGTCTCCGAGCCGCTGATCTCGTCTCTCCGGTGGTGGCTTCAGCAGCCGAACCTGATATTCGGAATGCCTTTCCAGTCACCTCAGCCGGCCCGGGTGCTGACAACAGATGCATCCCTCCTGGGCTGGGGAGCGCATTGCCAAGGGGCACGTACTCAGGGCCTCTGGACCACGTGGGAGTCTGCTCAGCAGATCAACTTCCTGGAGCTCAGGGCGATCCGCCTGGCTCTCAAGGCCTTCTCCCACCTGACTTCTCACCAGTCCGTCCTTGTCCAGACGGACAATCAAGTTGCCATGTTCTACGTGAACAAGCAGGGGGGCACGGGCTCCTTCCTCCTCTGCCGGGAGGCACAGAAGCTCTGCTCTTGGGCCGTCTGTCACGGCATTCTCCTCAAGGCAGTTTATCTCCCAGGCCAAGAGAATTACCTGGCGGACAAACTCAGCAGGATCCTCCAGCCGCACGAGTGGCGTCTGGATCCCTTGGTAGTTCAGAAGCTCTTTCTAAAGTGGGGCCTCCCCACGGTGGATCTCTTTGCCAGTCCTCACAACCGGCAACTTCCTCGCTTCTGCTCTCGTCAGCCACACCCCTTCGGGTTGCGGCGGACGCTTTTCTACTATCATGGTCGGGGAGCCTTCTGTACGCTTTCCCTCCCATCCCGCTAGTCTCTCGGACTCTTTTCAAGGTTCTCCGAGACAAAGCCTTCATGATCCTGGTGGCCCCTCGCTGGCCCAGACAGCCGTGGTTTCCGCTCCTGCTGCAATTAGCGGTGGAGGATCCATTGCCTCTGGGGTTTACAACCGGATCTCCTCACTCAGGATCAGGGGTCTCTGCTACACCCCAACCTCAGGTCTCTCAACCTCATGGCCTGGCTGCTGAGAGGGTAGTCCTCGCTCCCCTTCTCCTGCCGGCAGAGGTGGAGGAGGTCGTCCTAGCTTCGCGACGACCTTCTACCCGCAAATGCTACGCCCTTAAATGGCGTCGTTTTTCCGTTTGGTGTATGTACCCGACAGTCTCAGGATCCCTTCTCCTGCCCGGTGTCGGTGGTCTTGCAGTACTTGCTTTACCTCTCTAATCTGGGACTTAAGTCCAACTCCGTCAAGGTTCACCTCAGTGCTCTTTCAGCACATCATGTGCCGGTGGACGGCAGACCTCTCTCCAACGACCCTCTCGTAGCGAGGTTTCTCAGAGGTCTCCTTCTACTTAAACCACCTCTGCGCCCGCCAGCGCCTGACTGGGACCTGAATGTGGTTTTACAGCGGATCACCTGTCCGCCTTTTGAACCTATGGCTACCTGTTCTCTCCGTATTCTTTCTTGGAAAACACTGTTCTTGATAGCCCTCACTTCCGCTAGACGCGTAAGTGAATTGCAGGCCCTCGTGTCTGATCCCCCTTACACTCGGTTCTACAAAAATAGGGTAGTCCTAAGGACTCACCCAAAATTTCTTCCAAAAGTGGTCTCCCCTTTTGCATATCAATCAGGAGGTGGTACTTCCAACCTTCTTTCCCAGACCACACTCCAGCCGAGCTGAAACGGTCCTCCATACCCTGGACTGTAGAAGGGCTTTGAACTTCTACCTTGACCGTACGCGGGAGCACCGTAAAGCTGCTCAGCTTTTTGTATCTTTTGACCCCAATAAATTGGGGCTCCCGGTCTCCAAGCGTACACTGTCCATCTGGGTTGCGGACTGTATCACTTGGGCTTATGGGGCAGCCGGACTCTCCTTGGAAGGTCGAGTCACGGCTCATTGCGTTCGGGCAAAGGCCACGTCAGTGGCTTACCTCCGCTCTGTTCCGCTGGCAGACATCTGCCGGGCCGCTACTTGGTCTTTGAGCCAGACTTTTGCGGTCCATTACTGTCTCGAGAGGGAGTCCCGCAGGGACAGTGCTTTCGGACAGGCAGTCCTCCGTAATCTCTTTGAGGTCTGAGCAACTCCTACCCTCCATCCCGGATGTGGGCTACCGGTGGGTAATAATTCAGCGAAGATTCTTTCCTTCTGTGCTGCTGAGCTAGAGGGAGCTCATTTTTGTGCTTAGGGTCTCCGGTAGCCTTAAGCTTGGGAGTCCCATAAGTGAGGACTGACTTCCTGCTTGGTCCTGGAGAAAGCGTAGTTACTCACCTGTAACAGGTGTTCTCCAGGAGCAGCAGGAATCAGTCCTCACAACCCTCCCTCCTCCCCTTGGAGTTGCAATCATCTGCTTAAGTTTTTTGCAAATTTTTATGCTGTCTTTTTTAGCTATGTCATCTGACTGGCTAAGATGGCACCCTTGGGCGGGAAGAGGACCGCACATGCGCGCTGCAATTCCCAAAGGCTTTCTTTGAAAGCTGGGGAAAATTGCTCCGCGAGGGCTCCGTCGGCGCCGACGTCACCCATAAGTGAGGACTGATTCCTGCTGCTCCTGGAGAACACCTGTTACAGGTGAGTAACTACGCTTTTTCCACTATCAGAACTTGTTATTGAGTCACTGTTTCCAGCTCGCTCTTACAGAATTGGTACATGTCTGCTCTGTTTTCAATGTGAACCAACCACTCATGTTGCCAATATTCTCCAGGTCAGAAAGGGAGTTGGCAGATCCGGAGTTACAGCTCCATGATGTTCCACAAGCATTGGCGGTAGTTGACAAGGAAGGCACCCTTTCAAAATTCTGATCTGTTTGTCCTTTATGGTGGTCCTTGGGCCAGGCAGCAGCAAAGGCTTCCATTCCTAGGTGGATTAAAGAGGCCATTATGTTGGCATTTTTGTTAAAATGAAAAAAACAGTACTGCAGGAGTTGTGAGCCCATTTGACCAGGGCACAAGCTGCTTCATGGGCAGAGTGTAGTTTGGTTCAGTCAGGAAATAGCTGTAGGGTGGCCACATGGCTGTCTCTCCACACCTTTGTAAAGCATTATTGCCTGGATGTACAGGCAGTAGGGGATGCAAGTTTTGGAGCAGTGGTAATTCAGGTTGTGCTCACAGGCCCCTCCCTTGTTAGTTTTGCTATGATACTTATCGTCCCTCCAGTCCAGCACCTCTGGGATGTAAGATGAAATTAGGCCTTACCTGCTAATTGACTTTCCTTGAAGAACTCCAGTCCAGTCCTAGAACCCTCCCTTTCTATTTTTTGTTGCAACAGCAATTGGTGACCCCAAACCCAAAGGTGCTCAGTATTTATGTATAGGTTTAGCCTGTCCATCGAGCAAGAATGTTGTCGTTTGCACAAGACCCCCATGCAAACTTCATTCTGCAGGGCTGGCTTCAGAGAGAACCAGCCACACTAGAAACCATGACTCGCTTCTGCACAGCACTAAAGAGCACCATGCTCATTCACTTGTGCCATGTTCACCTGACGCCTGCTGAGAAACAGGAAGTGACCTTTAACCTTTCCTGGCACTTAGCAGGCATCACAAGAACAAACCATGACTGAAAGAGCATGCAGCTCTTCACTCCAGTGCTGTACAGAGGCAAGCCGGGCACAGGGCTAGGATAGGACTGGAAATAGGCTGATGCAGGGGGATGTGTAACCAGGAGGCGGCACAGCCATACAGTACAGGGGGGGGGGGGGGGGAGAATAATCTGGTACAGCATGCCCACAAGTGGTTGGCCATTAGACATGTGAGCCGTTCAAGGGGTCAGGGAGGTCCACCTCCAACAGATGATCACACCATTCTTCCTAGGAAAGCCCCCTGGAACTCCTTCACCAGGCCCTGGCTCCAGCAGGAACTCACAGATCTAGCAAGCAAGGCAATGAACCTGTCCCCCATCCACCTCAAGGGGTTCTGCTCACGCTAGTTCCTGATCGCCAAAAGGACCAGAGGGACCTCAACAGGTTCCTGGTGAGGGAGAAGTTCAAGATGCTCTTCCTTGGAATACTGCAGACATACCTCCAGCAGGAAAACTGGCTAGCTTCTTGGATCGAAAGGATGTATATATGCACATCCTCATACACCCCCCTTCACAGGCAGTACCTTTGCTTCATGGTGAAGGAACACCATTGTTGGTAATGGGTATTTACCAAGTGCCTGGCAGTAGTCACAGCCCACTTCAAGCTCCAAGGGGTCTTAGTCTTCCCCAATCTGGACCACTGATTGGTAAAAGGGCAGCACCACTACCACCAAAGCCATATAGGCAACAGGCTGCACTATCCTTGTCCTAGAGCACTTTGGGTATCTGACTACAAGCCCCTTGAAAATCTCCAGCTAACCCAAAACCTGGAGTTCATAGGGGTGCAGCTGGACACTGTCCAGGCTAGGGATTTTTTTTTTTTTTTTTTTTAATTAAGAAAACAGGGCCCTGTGCCTTCAGGCACTCACAGAGGTCACTCAGCATCTGCCTGACATGACACTGTGTGACCCACTAAGTGGAACAGTAGTGGATATCACCCTGGCAGATACAAGCAGACCAGTGGGCATTCTGCTCTGTGGTCCCAGGCAACGGGGCACCTGCGGGACAGGGTGAGTCAGTCAGTCCCCTGGCCAACTCTCTCTGCTGGTAGCAACACCTCCCACACCTACTGGCAGGGATGCCTTTCTAGACACCCACACCGTAGCGGATCCTAATGAGAGATGCCTCGAAATGGGGGGGGGGGGGGGAGCCTCTTGCAGTGACCTCTGCTCTTAGGGCAGCTGGTTGCCAGCAGAGAGCCTTCAGCAAATCAACCACCTGGAGCTCCAGGCTTTTTGCCACCACCTGTGGGACCAAGCGGTACTGGTCCAGACTAACACTCAGGTGGCAATGTTCTACAAACAAGGAGGCACTGGATCATCCCTCTTGGCAGGAAGCATCTGTGCTTATGCCAGTGTAACGGGATACTCCTGTAAGCAGTACACCACCTGGGCCAGGACAGTGGCCTGCCAGACCAGCTCAGCCAGGTCCTCCAAGTGGAGGCTGGACCCCAGAATTGCCCAGCTGCATTTCCAGCACTGGGGGGATCCCCCAAATTGATCTCTGCCAGCCCAGCTAATACACAGCTACCCTGGATTTTGTTCCTGGCAGCCATACCCTGCCAGGATGGCAGCAAATGCCTTCCTGATTTCATGGGCAGAGGGCCTCCTTTACACCTTCCTGCCCACACCCCTGATCACCAAGACCCTCTTAAAAGGTCCAGCACAACAGGGCCACAGTGATCCTGATAGCCCCATGGTGAGCCCAGCAGCTATGTTTCCCCTGCTTCTCATCCTGTCCAGTGGCCCTGGTTCCCCTGGGGTGCAACCCAGGCCTACTACTGCAGGAAGACGGCTCTCTTCTGCACCCCAACCTGGGCTCCTTGATGCCGACAGCCTGACTGCTAAGTAGGTAGCCTTGGCTCCTTTCAACTGAGGTGGAGGAGGTACTTCTGGCCTCCCCTTAGCCCTCCACACCTTTAAGTGGTGGAGGTTCTCCATCAGGGGCACAGAAAGGCGGATTAACCCCCTCTTCTGTTCCTTCCAGCTGGTGCTGCAGTACCTGCTTCACCTGTCTCAGGCAGGCTTGAAGTCTAACTCGGGGAGCACCTTAATGAGCTGGCAGCACACCATCTAATCTAGGACAAGCCCTTCTCCACTCAGCCAGTAGTGGCTTGCTTCATGAGGCCTCCCATCTGTCCTCCTGCGGCAGAGTGGGACTTGAACGTTGTACTCAAAGCTTACCATACCACCCTTTGAACCTCTCTGCTCCTACCACCTTGAGTATCTCACTTGGAAGGTGGTGTTCCTCATGGCGCTCACTTACTCACCTGGTCTGCGAGCTCCAAGCATTGGCAGTGGACCCACCATACACTAGGTTCTATAAGAACAGGGTCCCACCTTCACCAGCAGGTGGTGGAACATCCCATCTTCTTTCCATAGCCCCACACCAGCAGGGCAGAAGCCATTCTCCACACACTGGTCTGTAAACAGGCACTATCCTTCTACCTGCAGAACATCCAAGGCCACCACCGAGCTTGTCTCCTTTGACACGAGTCAGTTGGAGGCAGTGGTCTCCAAAACATACCCTGTTCACCTGGGTGGCAGACATCGCTTTCATCTAACCGCCGGTCTCTCGCTGGAATGTAGTGTCACAGCGCAAAGCATCAAGGCCATGGCAGCCTCTGTGGTGAGCCTGTGTTCCATTCCCTTGTCAGATATCTGCCAGGGTGCTACCTGGTCCATACCTTCACAGCTCATTATTGTCTGAAGAGGGAATCCTGTCGGGACAGTGTGTTCGGCCAGGCAGTATTCAGTTTGGGGTATAGGCAATTCCTGCCCTTGCTCTGTTTGGACTACCGATGCACTGGTTCCTCACTGGACACATGGGTCGCCCGGGGATCTGTTGTCTTCAGACTCAGTTACTGCTGTTCATAGTTCTTTTTTTCTGGTCACCTGTGGCTTTTTACAGGTTTTTTTCAGTAGCCTGTAGCTGGAGAGTCCCATATGTGAGGATTGACTTTCTGCTTGTTCCCAGAGAAAGCACAGTTACTTACCTGTAACAGGTGATCTCTGGGAACAGCAGGAATTAGTCCTCACATATAGGTACGTCAGAACCGACGGAGCCTGCATGGGAAAGCTACCCAGCAAGGAAGCTTTTGGGGCCTCCCACAGCGCATGCATACTGCCTTCCTGACCAACTCTCCTCAGTTCGAGTTTAAAGCTGAGACAATAGAGAGGAAAGGAAAGAGAGAGACACACACAACTCCTAGGGGAGGTGGGTGGGTTGTGAGGACTAATTCCTGCTGTTCCCAGAGATCACCTGTTACAGGTAAGTAACTGTGCTATCTCCAGGAACAAGCAGGAATAAGTCCTCACATATGGGGACTCCCTAGCTAAGATGCCAGGGAGATCCCCCTAGGGTTCCTTATCTTCCTATGATCTCAGGCATCCATTCAGGGAAGGTGGGCAGGAGTTGTTTAAGAATGGAACAGGTGTCTGAGGACAGCCTGACCAAACAAGGCATCCCGGCGGGAGTCCTTGTCCAAGCAGTAATGGGCTGTGAAGGTATGAACCAAGGCCCAGGTGGCTGCTCAACCGATCTGATTGATGGATACAGAATGAAGATGAGCCATAGATGTGGCCATGGCTCTCACATTGTGAGCTGTGACATGGCCTTACAGAGAAAGGTTCTTACTCTGGTAAACAAAAGAAATACACTGAGCAATCCAATTGGACAGTGTTCTTTTTGAGACTGGAAGTCCTAAATGAGAAGGATCAAAAGCAACAAAAAGCTGAGACGACTTTCGATGTTGCTGTGTCCTGTGGATGTAAAAAGGCAAGAGCTCTTTTAAAATCTAACATATGTAGGTTCCTCTCTGCACTGGATGCATGAGGAGCTGGAAAAAAGACAGGTAGATATACCTCTTGATTAAGATGAAAAGGTGAAACCACTTTAGGCATAAAGTGAGGATTTGTCCTAAGGACTACCTTATCATGATGGAACCTTGTATAAGGTGGATTAGCCACTAAAGCCTGCAGTTCACTGATGCGGCAAGCAGAAGTGATTGCAATAAGGAAAATGACTTTCCAGGAAAGAAATTTCAAGGAGGTAGTGGCTAAGGGTTCAAAGGGTGGCTTTATAAGCTGACCAAGAACCACGTTTAAGTCCCATGCCACCGGAGGAGGCCGAATGGGAGGTTTAGTTAAAGTTAGACCTCTCATGAATCTTGCAATAAGAGGATGAGAGGAAACAGGTTGTCCATTGATAGGCTGAAGATATGCTGCAATAGCACTCAAATGGACCCTTAAAACAAATTCTGTAAGTCCTGCATTGGAAAGATGCAGGAGATATTCGAGTAAAGAATTCAAAGGTAGTGCTAGAGGGTTAAAGACCCTTTTCAGCACACCAAATGGAAAATCTTTTCCATTTAAAAGCATAAGAACGCCTGGTGGAAGGTTTCCTAGATGCATGGAGGATATCCTTCACCTGTTGAGAAAGATTGAAGTCTTGAAGGTCTAGGCCTTCAGTAACCAAGCTCTGAGGTGAAGGGACTTGGGGTTTGGGTGCCACAAAGTCCCCTCCTCTTGAGACAGGTGGTCTGGAGCAGCTCCCAGATCCAGGGAGGTTGCCTGGGAGAGATGCAGAAGTAGAGGGTACCACACTTGGCATGGCCAGCGTGGAGCTATGAGGATCATAGATCCTTGATCCCTCTGGAGTTTGAACAGAGTCTTGGGAATCAAAGGAATGGGTGGAAAGGCATACAGGAAGGCCTGACCCCAATGAAGGAGGAAGGCATCCTTGGCCTGAGCTCCCTGACACAGAATTCTGGAAACGAACCGGGGAAGTTTGGCATTGCACAGACTTGCAAACAGGTCTATGTCCGGGGTTCCCCATTTCTGAAAGATTCTGAGTACCTGATCCATGTGCAGGGACCATTCGTGTGGAAGCAGAACTCAACTGAGTCTGTCTGCCCAAGAGTTTTGGATTCCTGGGAGGTATACTGCCAGGAGATGGATTTGATGCTCTCTGGCGAAGGCCCACAATTTTAGAGCTTCGTTGCAAAGCGACAGAGAGCCAGTCCCTCCTTGGTTATGTAGAACATGGCTACTTGATTGTCGGTATGAACAAGGACTGTCATGTTGATGAGGAGGGTATGAAAGACCTTGAGAGCAAGGAAAATTGCTCGCAGCTCCAAAAGGTTGATATGAAGGGTGGTCTCCTGTGGAGACCAAGTGCCCTGAGTGGAGAGGTCTTGGAGATGAGCTCCCCAACCTGTTTGGGAGGCATCTGTAGTGAGAGTTGCTTGGGGTAACAAAGGTTGGAAGGGGGCCCCCAACAACAGATTTTGAGTGGATATCCACCATTGGAGAGACCAAAAAAGACGTTTTGAGGTTGCTATTTGGTCTGAGAGAGCTCCTGATGCTTGGGTCCACTGGGTGGACAAAGTCCATTGAGCTGCTCTCATATGTAGGCGAGCATAGGGCACCACATGAACTGTGGATGCCATGTGGCCTAGCAGTTGTAGCATCTCTCTGGCAGTCAAGTGGCTTCTGGACTGAATTTGAGAGGCCAAGTGCACCAGACGGTGGCAACGGGCCTGAGGAAGATAGGCCCTTGCAGTGGTGGTATCTAGCCAGGCCCCTATGAATTCTAGGGACTGAGTAAGGGTGAGTTGAGACTTTGGCAGATTGATGACGAGTCCCAGATACTGCAGTATGCGTCTGGTGTGGTCCAGGGAAAGTCTGAGCCTCGGACTGAGATGGAGCTCGGATGAGCCAGTCGTCCAGGTATGGGAAGACAAAGATTCCCAGAGTGCGTAGATAGAAATGCAGCTACTATTGCCATGCATTTGGTAAATACCCTTGGAGCAGAGGCTAGACCGAAGGGAAGTACTCTGTATTGGAAATGTTTTCCCTGGAACAGAAACCATAGGAATTTTCTGTGGGATGGATGGATGAGTATATGTGCGTACGCATCCTTGAGATCTAGAGAACAAAGCCAGTCCTGACTCTGTAGGTATGGAAGGAGAGTGCCTAGAGAAAGCATTTTGAATTTCTCCTTGTATAGAAATTTGTTCAATTCTCTGAGATCCAGAATGGGTCTGTAACCCCCTGTTTTCTTGGGAATGAGAAAATAAGGGGAGTAAAAACCTGACCCTTGTTGAGGAAGAGGAACCTCTTCTATTGCCTTTTGGGCGAGAAGGGAGTGGTCACCTCCTGACCCAACAGGTACAGGAGAGATGGGGGAGAATTGAATTGTCTCACCATGGTATGGGGAGGAAGGCTGGAGAAATGTAGTTTGTAGCCCTCTCTGATGATAGAGAAGGTCCACTGTTCTGATGTGATTTGTTCCCATCTGGGAGCAAAATGAGTTAACCTTCCTGGAATGGTGAGGGGCTCTGGTTGTTGCAGAGCCAGAAAGGTTAAGTTCTCTAGAATCAAGTCAAAAACTGAGGGGGTTGGGACTGCTGGACTGTAGCAGCCCCTGTAGACTTTGTTTCTGGGCCTGTTTAGATTGCTGACGCTTAGGAGCAAAGCGAACTTGGGAAGATTGCTGGCCAGTATTTGTGGAAAATCTGGTCTTTTTATAGAAAGGCTTCTTAAAAGGCTTTTTCTTGGCAGGGGTTAGAGGTTAGACTTAGAAAGTCTATCTAAAGCAGCATTCTCTGCATCCATTTGAGTGGCTTTGATTTGCCACTCCTTGCCAAACAGATTTTCACCCGTACAGGGCAGATTGCCCAAGCCTTCTTGTACCCAGGGTTCCAAATCAGAGGCCAGGAGCCAAGCAAGTCTGCGAGCAGCTATGGCAATGCCAGAGGCTCTGCTAGCACCCTCAAAAGAGTCAAAGGCTGCTCTGTTGGAGAACTTTGAAACATCTTGAGTTTGCTTTAGCAAAAGAAGGAACTCCTCCTTTTTATCCTCTGGGATAAAGGGGAGAAAATGACGTATATTCAGTGCAATCTCTTTCAAAAACATGCCCATATAGAGGCTGTATGAATTGATTCTGGCAATAAGCATGCTAGCTTGGAAGATTTTTCTACCAAAAGCATCCAGAGTCCTACATTCTCTTCCTGGAGGGGTAGAAGAGTGCCTTTTGGTACTCTATCTTTTTCATAGCAGACTTCACCACAATATAGAGTGGTGAGGGAGCTGAGTTTTTTGAAAACCAGGAGAAGGAGGAACCCGATACATGGTGTCCAAACATCGAGAATGTGGAGATAGGGTGAGAGGAGCCTCCCACAAATCCATCATGTGTTCTTGAAGAATTTCATGTATGGGTAAGGTGGCTGCCTCTTTGGGAACCTTAGAGTATCCTAAACTATCCAATTTTTTTGCTCTAGGTTCCTTTTCAGAGGTTACAGATATGGAGAGTCCTTTCAAGACTTCATTATTGAAGTAGCTAAAGGACAAATCCTCTGGAGGATACATTCTCCTTTTTGGAGAAGAGGGCTCCTCAGGAAGAGTAAAAGAGACATCAGCAGAATCATCTGAGGTATCAGAATCTTCAGAAGATTCAAAGTACCGCCTATTAGCTTCCAGAGATCGATACGCGTACCGACCGTTATCGACATCGGGCGTACCGGGAACCGGATCGGTATCGAGAAAATCTCCGGAACCGGCATACTACTGGAAGTAGATGCTCTGGGTACCGGTATCGGTTGTGGTACCGGAACCGGAGTCGGAACCGATTGTCGTGG